>CAUYLG010077188.1:0-216247 GCA_963573385.1 Cacajao melanocephalus | reverse complement strand
ATTTTTAGACTGCATTCTAGCCTGGGCAATAGAACAAGAATCTCGTTCTCTCTCCCTCTTTCTCTTCCTCTTTCTTTCTCTCTTACATTCTTTTTTTTTTTCTTTCTTTCACTCTCACTTTCTTTCCTCTCTTTTTCTTTCCTTCAAAAATAAAAAAAAATCATAGATGATAAAACATGCTGAGGATTCTGTTATCAAAACATTTGAATACTCAAAAATGCAGTTAAAATGACATTAAAATACGACATGGAAAGCACATCCAACAAAATAAAAAAATATATAAACAGAACTTCATCAAAATTAAAATCTGGGCTGGGTATGGTGGCTCATGCCTGTAATCCCAGCACTTTGGAAGGCCAAAGTAGGCAGATCACCTGAGGTCGGCAATTTGAGACCAGCCTTACCAACATGGAGAAACCCTGTCTCTAATAAAAATACAAAATTAGCTGGGCATGGTGACACATGCCTATAATTCCAGCTACTTGGGAGGCTGAGGAGGGAAAATTGCTTGAACCCAGGATGGGGAGGTTGCTGTGAGCCGAGATCGTGCCATTGCACTCCAGCCTAGGAATGAAGAGCGAAACTCTTTAAAAAAAAAGAAAAATTAAAACATGTAGTGCGTTGAGGCTACTATCAAGAGAGTGAAAAGACAGCCCACAGAATTGGAGAAAGTATTTGCAAACCAGGTATCTGATATGATTCTCTATACCAGAATATATAAAGTCAAGTACATATTCAGAAGATATAAAGTATCGAGAGTATATAAAGAAACTTACAACTCAACAACAAAATGACAAAAAACCCAGTTTAAATCCAGGCAAAAGACTTGCTTATCATTTCTTTCAAGATATACAAGTGGCCAATAAGCACATTAAAAGATGCTCCATGACATTAGTTATTAGGGAAATGCAAATTAAAACCACTTTACAGCCTCTTGAATGGTTATAATTCAAAAAAAATAATGGACTTTGATAAGGATATGGAGAAATTGGAACACTCATATATTGCTGGAAGGAATTAAAATGAATTACAATGTGGTCCTGCAATTCAGCTCCTAGGTATGTACCCAAAAGAATTCAAAACCGGTGTTCAAGCAAAAACTGGTACATGAATGTTTATAACAGCTCTATTCACAATAGCCAAAAGGTAGAACCAACCTAAATATTCATCAACAGATGAATAGATAAACCAAATGTGATGTATTCGTATATGGAATTTGCTCCACTATAAAACAGAATGGAATACTGATACGTGCTATAACATAGGTTAATTTCAAAAACATTATGCTAAGTAAAAGAAGCCACAGACAAAAGGCCACATAGTATATGCTCTCATTTGTATAAAATATCCAGAACAGGCAAATTAATAGAGACAGAAAACAGACTAGTTGCTGCCAGGGACTGAGGGCAGCAGAAAATGGGGGTGACTGCTTAATGTGTGTTGGAATGAAAACGTTGTGGAAATAGATAGTGGCAATGGTTGCACAATACTGTGAATGTACTTAATGCCACTGAATTGCATACTTTAAAATGGTTATGATGGTAAGCTCTATGTTATGTGTATTTTACCACAATAAAGGAGACAATAAATGTTTCAAAGGCATGATTTAAATTAGTTTTACTAGTGCATTTTATTTCAGAAACTGGTGTTCACATTTTATAAAGATAGAGCTAATCCATGTTTTAAGCTTTTGTTCTATAGAGAATGTTGTAATGTTTCTCACCTTCACCCTGTGTTCTTGGCATATTGGCTGCAAATGTACATTATTTTATTTTTTTAACTTAATTTGGCCTCCACAGTTATGCGTTATAGTGTGAGGTTCAAGATGTAGGAGAGTTTCATCATAAATGCTTTTGGAATCATATTTATGAATTTTTCTAAACTTTGTATATGTCTGAGTTATAGTTACTGTTTTACAGTAAACCCAGTCTTTTACTTTCCCAGTAAAGTTAATAGCTATCAAAATCGCACCTAACATCATTGGACTCATTTATCTCTTAGGTTTAATTAAATTTTCTAAACAGTCTTTGCTCATTATGTATTTTCCTTTTCCTTCAAAAATGAATCAATTATTGTTTCCAACATATTTTTGACCAAATTTAAGTTCTTGTTAATACTTCTTTAATTCTATGAAGCAAGTCAAGTGAGTTATCTCAACTATATTTTCATAATGTATGTAGACTTACTGATAATATTAAGTATTACTGCAATGGTTAATGTTATATGTCAACTTGACTGGGCTAAAGGATGCCCAGATGTCTGGGAAAGAATGGTTTCCGGGTGTGTCTGTGAGGGTGTTTCTGGAAAGGATCAGTATCTGAACCAGTGGACTGAGTAAAGAAGATCACCATCACTGACGTGGGTGGCACCTATTCAATCTGTTGAAGGCCCATAAAGGACAAAAAGGCAGAGGAAGGGCAAATTCTCTCCATTCTCTCTCTCTCTCTCTCTCTCTCTCTCTCTTTCTCTGTCTCTCCTGCCCTCAGATATTAGCATGCTCCTGGTTCTCAGATCTTCAGGTTTGTACTAGAATCTACACCACCAGGTTTTCTTGGGCCCTAGCATGCAGATGGCAGATCATAATGCTTTTCAGTCTCCATAATCATGTGAACCAATTATCTCATAATAAATCTCTTTAGATCTATGTCAGTATCTACACCTGGATGTATTCTATTGGTTCTGTTCTCTGGAGACCTATTGATATGATTTGGCTGTGTCCCCCTCAACCCAATCTCATCTTGAATTGTAATGCCCATAACCTCCACATGTTGTGAGAGGGATGCCATGGAGGGTCATTTAATTATGGGGGCAGTTACCCTCATGCTGTTCTCATGGTAGTGAGTGAGTTCTTGCAAGATCTGTTGGTCTGGCTTTTCCCCTTTTGCTCATTCTTCTCTCTCCTGCTGCTATGTGAAGTCAGACTTGTTTGCTTCCCTTTCTGCCATGATTGTAAGTTTCCTGAGGTCTCCCCAGCCACGCTGAACTGTGAGTGAATTAAACTTCTTTCCTTAATAAATTACCCAGTCTCAGGTATGTCTTTATTAGCAGCATGAGAACTGACTAATATATCTATAATACAATTACTAACAAATGATAAGGTAGTACAGTCAGGGAATATAGAAAATTATTAAGAAGAAAATATAAATCACTCAAGAACCTCTTACTCGCTGTTAACGTTAATATTTTAGTGAATAGCCTTCAGATATATGTATGAGAGATATATAAAATGCTTAAAACAATCCTGCAATTTTCATTTTCACTCTACTATACATAGTGGATATCTTTTCATCTTAGAAAATAGACATAAGTCATCTACTGATAGCTCAAAAATATTCATTTGTGGGAATATATTAAATACAATTTCATTTGGGGTGAGTATTGTTTTCAATTCTTGCTTCTGTGAACCTCATTCTAGTGAATGTTAAACACCCATACATGTATTTCCATATACAATCAGTTATCTTTGCATGTATTTCTTGAGGTTCTGAAGTAAAAGGCCTCGTGCCTTCTATAGTTTGAATCCTACTGATATATAATGCTAACTTTCCTCTGATCTGCCCTAGGAATCCCAACACCAGACCCCAATCTCCGTAACCTAAAGACAATCTTTTCATTGTAAATTGACAAATTACAGTTATATATATTTATGAGGTACAAAGTGAGATTATGCTTTACAAGTAGATTGTAGAAAAACGAAATCAAGCTAATTAACATATCTATTACCTCAAATACCTTTCATTCTTTTGTGGTGGGAATGTTTACTCTTAGGGATTCCGAAAAGGTCCAATACACTATCACTAATTGTATTCACCACACTGTACAACAGGTCTCAGAAAACACCCTTATTTCTCTTGTCTAATTGAGGCTTCATCTAACAGTTTGTTTTAGTTTTTATCTTTTAACCTCTACTAAAGTTGAACATTGTTTTGCATTCAGTGGTCTTTTGTATTTTTTTATAAGTTGTATAATCATGTTTTTCACCCATTGCTTATTATTTCTTTTTTATTAATTTGCAAGAGCTCTTTGTATATTAGGAAATGTAACTCTTCTTTCATATTCATTGCAAATATCACCTCAAAATATTGTTAGTATCTAATCACGGTCTTCTTGTCTTTTTCTTTCATAAAAATACTTTCTCTCTGAAATTTTCAAATACGTACATAGAGATAATTACATAAGGAATCTCCTTATAACTATGACTCAGCTTCAATAATAATTGAAACTACTACCAATCTGGTTTTATCTGTCAACCACTCTTTTTCTTTGTTGTTTTAAGCCAAGCTCATGCTACCCATAAATACATCTGTAAGCATCACTAATTAATATGAACATTTGGAATCATAACTATGTACCATGTTCCCAACTTATCCATGTGTAATATGATGGAAATTTCACCAACCCACATAAAACCATTTTGGATAGCATACACCCATTTCAAAACTTTTTACAGTTATCCATACTCCTTCTCCTGGCCCATCTCCTAAAGCTGTTTGGCCTATTAAATAAGAAACTATTTCATCCATCTACTTGTCATAGGTTCTTGAACAAATTTTCATAATGCTTATCAGATTCACTTTTTCCACAAAGGTTTTTTTCTCCATTCAGATGTTCTCCCCACATTATTCACTTTCTATTTTCTGTGTATCAGATATTTGGAGGCTTTTGAACCTAAAGGCAGTTGTTAATTCCTATTTTCACTGCCTCTCCTCAATTGCAGCTTAATATTTTCAATTTAAGTGATAGTGTATGCTGAGATGGCAAGCTCCTTCTGTTAATTTTCCATGTTGTAGGCATTTACATAGGCATTTGGGGAAGTTAAGGGTTTTCCCCAAAGCATTTCCCACTTACCACAACTGTCCAACTCACAGCAGACTTTAGGATTTCCCCCAGATCAATACACTTATTTTAGTCTCATATTAACTCATCTTCATTAAATCTCCCTTTGCCTATGCAGCAAGCAGCCTGCCCCCAGAGTCCCAGTCTTCACCAGGTGTCTCTCCTCTTTTACTCAGGAGGACTTTCCCAGGAAAACCATGCCACTAGTCAAAACATACACACACACACACAAAACAAAGAAAAACATAAAACTTTTCTGTGAGGGATCTTTATCCCTAGGATGCTTCTGTTTATTTCTTCTTCAGATTAGGAAAATTTGTGACTTCTTCACTCCTATTTACACAGTCCTGAAGTCAAACCATCCAAGTTTGACCAGGAGGGTTAGTCAATATATGTCAGCAGGTGATGGAGTTAGTGATTGCGTTTGTGCATATCTGAGGGTGTGATAAGCTCTGGCTGATTTTAGCACAGTTAGCTCTCAGTGCTTGGGTCCTTCTGGAATAGTATGGCATAAAAGCCAGGGAGGCCAGGTCCACTTAGAGATGATGGGGCAAGAACTTGCAAAGCTTTTCCCTAAAGCTGTTCTCAGTTCCATATCAGCCTCCTAGAAATATGTTACCAAGGCCAAACTGAAGTCATAGAGCATCAGTTAGGGGGTTTCATAGCAATCATCTTGTCAACCTCTATCATCTAATGACTAAAACCAACACTCAGGAAGGTGAACTGAATGACTTGACCATAGTTGGAGAGAGAATCATGACCCAGACCAGGTCTCCTGAATCGTCCATCCACCAAACGAAACCAAACCATCTTTGGTGATACCCTCTGGCTACTATGCTTTCTACTCAAGCACACAAGGCCAGTGTTGACTCTACAAAGCATCACATGTCACAGCAGAGCCTCAAATAACCTCCGTGGGACTCACTGCCACAATCAAATTAACTCCAAGGGAATGAAACATACTTTCTCAATCTGGGGTCTCATCTGTCGCAATTCTAGAATCCTTCATGATGGACATCAGGGAAATGGAATTTAGCATGGCCCTGTTGGATGAATTAAAGTCTACTAAACAAAAGGGAATAGTGAGCATGGGACTAAGAAGAAAAATAGACTTCAAAGGAGAACAGATGATGAGCTTTGATGCCCGCAGGAAGCCCCAGGACAAAGCTTCAGTCCCATTCTACCCTTGACCGGCCTCAGACCTTAAGGTAGTTGGTCTTTTGTCTGTAAAAAGACAACAGGATTGGGTCTCTAAGTGAAGAAATAAATAGTAAGTAGTTCTCCAGGTTTTCTGCAGCTATGTCTCATATTTGACAATCTTACACTCACCGACTTGACAGTTTGCTTTCTCTAATCCATATGCATATAAGGTGTATATTACCCCCATGTCTACGAGAGTCTCACTTAGCCAGCGACATCTGTCTTTGAACTGTCACGAAATGCTAGAATGATTCTTTTTCTTTTGTGGTGTCAATTCCTCTTTCTGTCATTATTAACCTTGTTAAATACCCTCTTCCCTCCCCTTCTGAAAGGCATGAACTGAGTGCTAAGTTTCAAACATACCCCCTTAACACATCCAGATGGGGAGAAAAAAGCACATCTAGCTATCTACTTAATCAAACATCTACTTTCACTCCATCAACGGGGAGTAGGCCCTTTTGTACATTTAACAAATTCAAGCAATTTAGCAACTGGGTTAAAGTCTATGTAAAGTACTTCAACAACATGGGAAATGAAGACACTGGTCTTCTGTCTTAGAATTGGTTAATGGAAGACATGAAGTCTCAAAACGCGCACAACAGTGGGTTCTTACAGAGCTGCCTAATGCACTGCTGGGAAAACCTTGAGAAGTTTTCCATCACGGGGGGAGGGGAGTTGACAGTTTTTGCCTTTGCTGTCAGTTCCACTGTGGGAGGCTCCTAAATTTATTATACCTGGGAAATGATTCTAGTGCAAACCCATCCTGAAAGAAGCCAAAGAAGTCAGGCATGCAGAACGCCCTTCTACAGGTAATATTGGTTCCTATCCCAAAATACAGAGGCCGAGTCAAGGCGACTCCATGGGCCACGACCATGGGGCACTTTATCTCACTTAATCAAGGTGGAGCACAGCAAGAAATTGGTCCTATTTGCCTTGCTACATCAATCAGTTTTCCAAGCCTTAACTAAAAAAAAAAAAAATGTTCAGCTCATAAAACAGAATTGTCACAATGGAGGGGTGGTGTTTTCCATCAGCCACAATGTCTCTATAAACCGCCCTTTCTACTGAGTAGTCAAAATGCTCAATGCCACCTGTTAGAAGCTCACACAAACATTAGTTTTGGGTCATCAAGAAGCAGCTGTATTTCTTTAAAAAAAAATTAGAAATAACTCTCCTCACATTAGGGGACTGCTTTACCTCAGTTTCCTCATTCACAAAATAAGAATAATAATGTGGTCCAACTTTCTGGAGAGGAGAAGATTGATAAGCGCTTTTTGCTGATGAGCTCAAAAGCCACGTAAATATAAATCATTGAGTACTGCACACATTGCCACACTGCTACGGAGGTGCGGGGAGCTTTCAATGAAATCAACAGGAGCTCCAGGAATGCAGAAGAAATACGTACTGGGAGAGATGGGCCCAGAGCATTTTGGTGGTGCTTATTGAAGCACAGTGTTGTAGTAAAGGGGCAGCTGCTAAGTGTATGATTATCGACCGCTGCATTTGGATTTGCTCTGAGAACTCTGCTACATCAGGTAGTCCGGCTCAAAGGACATCAATCATTTGGTGCAACACTCTGTGTCTTATGGACTTAATGGCCTTTGAATCCAAAGGGCCAAAAGCTGCCCTCTGAAGTGAGCAAAGGGCTCTTCAAGGCTGGAGGAATACAAAGAGGATGAGCTGACTTTTGATTCACAAATAATAAAGAAGCTAATAATAAGATAATTAAAATAGCACGCAGGTTCTGACCTTCAAAGGATCAATAAACAAGTGCGTATCTGTGCTCTACTCTTTAGCCCCTGGAACCAAATCCCTGGGTTCTACCCTCAGCTTAGTCCCTCGGCTTAGTCATCTTTTGATAGCCCTGGAATGTGTCCCCAACTATAGTCAACTATCTTACAAACATATATATGTCCTGTATTTCTATTTGTACAAAGAATTGGCTCTTCATCCTGCATATTTTCTTTTCAAAAGTAGCCTTCGCTTATCATCAATAAATAAAGACAATATTATTCTTTCTCCCAAAATGCAGGGTCATTCAATACAACTTGTTGGAAATATCCTGCTTGGCTGAAAATGTTTATGAGCTATAATCACAGAAAATAAAGGGATACTATAATGAGAAGTCAATCTTTCAGTTTAATTGCAGAACACTTTTCAAGCTAAAGAAAATTGTGAATTTGAGCTCTGAAGTGGAAATAAGGTTGCCAGTTTCAGACTGCATATCACAGAAAATGAGTTCTTTTTCTTCATTAGAAAAACATATCTGCAAGTAATAAGATATTATGAGTAAATATTAAAAGAATACACTGTACTGGGCTGTGTGTAGCTATAGAATACATTATATCTTTAAATTATTTCTAAATCACCAATTTAGAGAAAGTGTGCTCCTGGCCTTACTAAATTATAATCTGTATTCTTATCCAAAATAAAGAGGTATCACTCACTTAAGATAATTGCCTGCTACAACCAGAACAGGATTAGGGAAAATTCATTATGGTGGTGAAGTCTTGTATTTTGAAATTATTCTTTGCTTCCTTTTTGAAAAATAGCTTGAAAATGAGCAGAATAATGCACATACAAGGAAAGTGTGAACCAAATTGTCAACTTTTAGTTGAAGGAAGGAAATCTGGAATATTCTGTGCTGAAGCCTTTACTGCTAAGAGAGCATTAAAAGGGTGAAGAAGAAACACGGCTAGTGCATGATGTCGAGCCCCAGACAGGACAGAAGTTTGGGATGGGAAGGAGGGCTTTCGGCTCTCAGGAGAGGAAAACACAGTCCCTCTGCATATTGGAAAACAAATGTGCCAACTCCTTGCCATGTTATTTAAACAAAAATGTTCTTCCTGAGTTACAAAAGCAAGATAAACCATTCAAAAGTAGCCCCATGAAATGGAACTGTCTGTTGAGTATCTGCTCACTGTTCCAGGAACTGAGGAAACAAACATATAAAAGCCAAATCTCTACTTTGATGGAGAGCAAACAATAAAGGATACCAATGAAAACCAGAGAGAAGGCAGGAGAAAAGGTAACACTTGGGTGGATCAGGATTGTTCCCTTTCATGGAGAACAGACAATGACAACTCAACCACAGTGACAATTGAGAAAACACTTGAAGCCAGTAAGGGAGGTGGGCAGGTAGAAATCCAGAGGAGAACCTTCTAAGAGAGAGCAGTGAGTGCAAGGCCATGAGCTGGTCCGGAGCACTTGAGGACTACAAGGTAGGGCCTGGTGGCCAGATACAGGCCAGTGAGCGGGAGAGTAGCCAGGCCCATGTCGTCAGGAGGGAGGAGTGAGAAAGGAGGGAAATCACACACCCTCCCAGGACTTGGGCTTGGACTGGGGGAGGGGTCTGGTCTGCATTCTGCACAGAAGCACTCCGACCTGACTCTGCTCTTCATCAAGCTCCCTCTGGATTCTGTGAGGGGCAGCGGTGGAAGTAGAGAGACCCTTGAGGAGGCTGCTGCTATTTGCAGGTGAGAAGTGACCATGGAGGGAGAGGAGGTTGGACCATGCATACCTGTTACACGCAGAGCTGGCGAGATCCCCCAATGGACTGGATGGTGAGGGAGACACAGAGACATCAAGAATGACTCCAAGGGTTTGGCCTCAGCAATTGCTAGTTGCTATTCAATGAGATGAAGGGGTCTCAGTGAAGCAGGTAAGAGAGGAAGATCAGGGATTCAGCTGGAAGACAGTAAACATGAGTTGCCTATTACGGTTCCAAGTAAAGGCGTCAAGGAGGTGGGAGAGTTCAAACAGAGGTCTGAACAGCAGGTATAAATTTTTGGAGTAAGGGTACAGAGATGACATTGCAAATTGATTCTGGAGATGTTCCTTCAAAGAACTGACTATGAAGGGAGACATGTCCAGGGACTCCTCTGGAGAGCTGCATTCGTTTAGGAAAGAGACAGGGGAGAAAACAGCCAATGAATGGCACAGGAGAAAAGCCTGGCAAGTGGGATGTCCTGAAGATCTACCTCACTGATATCAGGGTTCAGTGAAGTGTTGGTGCAAGTTTGTGATAAATTTTAAAGTGCTAGATAAATGCTGACTTACTACTCTTGGGACTGGCTGGACTTTGCTCCATCCATTGAGATCATTCTTCCCAGCTCTTCTTAGATTAAAAAAAAAAAAATCCACTTGCAACTTAGCCAAGGTTAGTTTCAGCTGAGAATCTGGAGACACATTCCTGGGAATCATAGCTTCTGCCTTCTTTTGACTTGTTAGATAGCACTTTCTAAGAGTCTTTACAGCAACCCATATGCAGGGGAAGGGGAGAAGGGTGAACTGATACTGATTACTAGATATTACAATTGAAGATTTATGTTCATGCTTTTGTTTAATCCTAACCACAACTACGCAAAGCAGGATTTATTTTCCCTGTTGCAGAAATGCGAATGTGATCCTCAGAGGTGACATAACTCAGCTGAGTTCATGGAGTGCCTTTGCCATGTACCTGTGGTCTAAGCTACCTGGGAGGCCGAGGTGGACGGATCCCTTGAGCCCAGGAGGTGGAGGTTGCAACAAGCCGAGATCGTGCCATTGCACTCCAGCCTGGGTGATGGAGTGAGACCTCGTCTCAAAAAAAAAAAAAAAAAAAAGAAAGAAAGAAAAGAAAAGAAATAAAAGAAAAGAGAGTTGCTATAATTCAAAAATAACTAGACTAAATTTTAGTGTACTTGATAAGCTGGAAAGGGTGTTCACATACCTTAATCTTTCCTGGACAGGTATATCCCACCCGACCCCTCTACCAAGACTTCTCCTTCCAAGATTGACAATTTGGCCTTAGGGGAAATAAAAAATTTAAAGAGAACTGGAGAAAAATGCTTCACCAGTTGGAGAAAGGTGTCTTAAACCAGCAGTCCCAACCTTTTTAGCACAAGGGACTGGTTTCATGGAAGACACTTTTCACAGAGGTCAGGAAGGGATGGTTTGGGGATGATTCAAGAGCATTACGTTTATTGTGTACCTTAGTTCTATTATTATTAAGTTGTAATATATAATGAAATAACAACTCACCATAATGTAGAATCAGTGGGAACCCTGAACTTGTTTTCCTACAACTAGATGGTCCTATCTAGGGGTGATGGGAGACAGTGACAGATCATCAGGCATTAGATTCTCATAAAGAGCATGCAACCTAGATCCCTCACATGCACGGTTCACAATAGGACCTGCACTCCTAAGAGAATCTAATGCCACATTGATCTGTTGGGAGGTGGAGCTCAGGCAGTAATGCAAGTGATGGGGAGTGGCTGTGAATACAGATGAAGCTTTGCTTGCTCACCCACCGCTCATCTCCTGCTATGCAGCCCCGTATTGGTCTATGGCCATGAGGTTGGGAATTCCTGACTTACAGGAATCATTTCTTGGAGAGATCTCATTTCTGTGCCGGGAAATGTGGTGTAAGCAGGAAGAAAGAACACAAGGATGGAGCCAGAGGAGGAGCCAGCATGATTCACAAGGTAATTCAAAAAGACAGGGCAGAGGCATGGCTGAAATACTATAACTGGGCAAGACTTGTGTCCCAGCCTGGCCACATAAAAACTGAATGCTTCAAAGTCCCAAACACTTATCCAGTGCTTGATATCTGCCAGGGAGCCGTCAAAGTGTCCTTAATGTGCACTAACTCATTTAGATCTCAAACATTTTCGAGGATGTTTGTGCCACGGCAATGTTCCCATTTTACAGAAGAGGAAACTAAGGCACGGAGAAGCCTGGTAACTTTCAGAGCTAACTCCAGTAGTTTGGCTCCAGAGTCTGTCACTTCACAGCCAGGCTCTGGGCTTTCCACCAATCCCTGGAAAGTCACCTGCCCTGAGCTTCAGTGTCCTCATATGAAATAGGGGCCACAGTGCTGGCTTTGCTGCATCGTTAGATGGGAGATAACACCTGAATGCCTGTTACAGAGCTGGGCTCGGGGCGGGGTGATTGTTAACAATATTACTATTAATCTTTGGTTAATTCTCTCTTTTGAGAGGGATGTTTCTAAGCACCCCACCTCCGCCAGCCAGGTGTGGAGTAGAAAATCATTTGCTCAGACCTCCTGAATGATCTCTCCTCCCCACCTCCCTCCTTGTGTCCGTGAAGCGTCCCCCACCTCTGGCAACTCTTTAGTGCTGTCCTTTGTGTCTCATAAGGCTCATGTCAGAATGTATCATAACATATTTTGCATCAGAATGAAACTATTAATTGTCCACCGACTTTACTAGATTGTGAGCTCCTTGAGGGACAAATCCTACCTTCTGCTTTCTTGTGACTACCTGCATCTCAAGTACTACCTGCAATGGTACATTCTCAATAAATTATTGAATAAATAAATGAATACATGCCACCAGAATGTTTATGCTTCCAGAAATCCTGCTCCAATCCTGTTTCTATCCAAAGAATCAACTGGGAGTGACACACAGCTCTGTTTTTCTTTGTTCTGATCTGCTCAGGTCAGATGAATATGTTATTTTTTATTACTCTTCAAAAACATCTTCAGAAACTTTTCATCAGAAAGTTTTTTATATAAACCTACCTATCTCCTCCAAATCACTATATCTGACTCAGTGTGTTTTTTAATCTCTTCTAACCAAATGAGATTGATTGATAGAAATTTGTTGGTTTTGAGAACGTAAGTGTATTTCTCTTAAAATTTCAGAGGGAATAGAGTGAAAGTATTATCAGGAAGTGGGAAGAATTCATACGTCAGCTGCAGCCCATCCTTGATTCAAAACCTACAGGCAGAGTGGTCAGTAGTGCTAAAGGATTTCTGTGGTTTCTGCAAACCAGGAGCCACTGACGAGCCAAGATAGGGCCTTACAGATGTGTCAGGAAACTGAGCGCCCAGAGGAGTGTCTTGTACGGCTCACCAGGTGCTTCCTACCCAGGCACTGCCAGCAGGATAGGCCTAGCTCTGCACCAGCCCCCTGCCTCTCCTCTGCTCTATGTCCTGCTCCTTCACCTCCAGCAGTAGGTAGGAGCCAGTGGACTGTTCCTAGAAATGGCCAAACCAACGAGGGAGCCCAAGAGAAAGGATTGAGGACCTGGCCCCAGGTCAATGACCATTAGTTTTTAAAAACAGCAGAAGCAGAAGCTGGAGGTCACGAAAATTGGGGAAAAGAAAGCAAAGAAGCAGTGTCTTTGTTGCAACCATTTCATCCAAGTCCTGGGTCTTTCTTCTCCTGCTCCCTGCTCCTTGCTCCTGTTCCTTTTCAGATGAAACTAAATGAGTTCTCTTAGCTTAACACTATAGAAAGGCAATTGGCTTTTACTTTCTATCAAAAAAAAAAAAAAAACTTTTGCTGTTATTTAAAAATATTCTTGCTGTTTTACAACCATCAGAGGAAACATTTGCTTTACATTGCTGTTAACAGATTTTTCTAATTGATGAAAAATACAATTGTAATAACTACTTCTATATATTATTTAATTTCACCTAATTCTATCAAGACCATTGTGAAGTAGATATGCTCTACAGATAAGAAACTGAAGCTCAGACTTTAACTTGCCAAACACAGTAAGAAACAAAACTATTAACCATATCATATCACTTCAGTCATCCTTTTATTTTCCTTTGAAAGTGAAAAACTCACTCTCCTTTGAAAATCCCATCCAGGCTTTACCTGGACAAAAGTGCCTAGCTACCTTTCTTTCCATAGTGAGCTCTGAATAAGCAGCCTTTGATTAATCCTATAGGTGATCTCTATTTTTTCGATAACACAACCTCAAAAGAAGAAAAATTGGTGATTTAGCAATTATTTCCTGAATAAATTAAAGTGTTTTATTTAACACTCTAACATTATGAAGAGGGCAATACATAAATAAAGTAAAATGACTTTAGACATAAAATGTCTGCAAAACAGTTTTATATGTTTCAATTTCTCCCTATATGTTTTCCCATCCATTGTGCATTTTCCTGTTTTCCTAAAGGTTTGAACATTTGATTTATGCCACCTCTCTGGTTCCTCGGAGTCTATCCACAGACCCCAGGTTACAATAATAGAAGCTTGAGTTCCTTCAACTCCACCTGCTTGGGGGCAAGGGTAAGGTGTGGTGCCTGCCGC
Source organism: Cacajao melanocephalus (assembly GCA_963573385.1). NCBI lineage: Eukaryota > Metazoa > Chordata > Mammalia > Primates > Pitheciidae > Cacajao > Cacajao melanocephalus. The sequence continues at coordinate 202,157 of CAUYLG010077188.1, read as the reverse complement.
CTGACTGCTGTTTTGGTTTTGAGACAAGGTCTTGCTCTGTCAGCCAAGCTGGAGTGCAGTGGTGCCAATCATGGCTTACTGAAGCTTCAAACTTCTGGGCTCAAGGGATCCTCCTGCCTCAGCCTCCTAAGTAGGTTGCTGGAACTGCAGGTACATACCACGACACCTAATTTTTAAATTTTTAATTAAAATGGGGTTTGATTTTTAAAGTTTAACTTTTTTTGTACAAACAGGGTCTTGCTTTGCTGCCCAGGCTGGTCTGGAACTCTTGGCTTGAAGTGATCTTCCTACCTTGGCCTCTAAACGCAGGTGTGAGTCACTGCACCTAGTCAAGAAGCCTGAGTCTTCACAGCACACTCCTCATCTCACTGGGAAATTGGTCATGTTAGCAGGGAATAACTGTTCCTACTTGGAGTGTACTCCTCTCTGTCAGGCATGTGGCAAGGTCTTCCATATGTGATCTACTTAACCCACAAACAACTCCACCAGGAAGCTTATATTAACACCATCAATTTGCAGATGGGGAAACGCCACTTTGAGAGGTGAAGGACTTCAGTCAGAGTCATAAGCCCAAACCATCTGGGCTCGTAGACCCTTGCGCTCCTGCCTCAGTGGGCTACACCTCGGTGAGATGCCTGTTTCAGTCCACCAGTCCACTCCTGAGGACCAGGGCACATGTTTAGAGACACCAGGGGCTAAAGGTACTTCCCCATCCAAGAACTAGAGGAGTCCCGTGTCCCCTTCACAGCATTGCTGGCCTCTCTCTGGGCCTTGTACCTTATGTATATTGCCTCATTTAATCCAAGCAAGGACTCTTTAGGATTAGTGGCATGTATTCTTTTTATAGACAAGTAAGATGATGCCCAGGAGTTTGAATAACCTGCCCAAGGTCACGCAGTGGAGGAGAGGACTAGAAGGTAAATCAATGGATCTTTCACTACCCTCCCCTTCTCCGGGCTGTAGCAGTGAGTTAACTGGCTCAGGCTTGCCCAGCGGATTGTCCTTCAGGACACACTGAGTACAGAGCTGTGTAAGTGCCCAGGAAGAACGTGGCCAGACGCTGTTTGTGATTCACCGGTAGACGGGCCTTCTCCCAGGGTCAACAGAGGCAGATCCTGTCTCTAGTGTGCCCGGGCCTCGGCTTGGCAGCCTCTTGGGCCAGGCCACAGCCTTCCCAGGCGGCGACCGTCTCCAGCCACACTGAACTGCCCTGAAGGGACATTGCCTGCTTATTCCCTTGCCTGGCTGTGCCCTTTACCCGGAAGGCCTTGCCTTCTTCGCTTGCATGTCCTGCCCTTGGGAGGTTCCTTGGCCTTTCTTAGCTCTCCCTAGGGATCTTCACGCCTTCCCGAGCCACTGCTCCCAAGCAGGAGCCCGCCCTCAGTCCTCTTCCCAGGGCGCTCCTACTCACAGTTGTCCCCGGGATTTTTATTCTGTGCCTTCCTAGTGGCTCCTACAAGTCTGGAAGGGCAGGAGCCGCATCTCACTCCTCTGGGTCCCCTCCCCTAGCGCCTGGCGGGAGCCCAGGCTGCATTTGTGGAATTCATGACTTTTTCTCTCCTGCTCAAGCTGAACACACTGCTGGCTCCTGCTCGGGTGGAGCCGGGCTAATCAGAGTGAGGGGCTCCCCGTAGGGCGAAGGGGTGCGCTGTCAGAGGTGGCATTCCCGTTTTACGGAGTCGCACGGCGTCTTACACGCCAGGGAGAGGTCTGAGGCGCAAAGAGCCGTCGAGCGGACTGCGGGATTGCCTGGCTGTCATCTCCGCCCGCAGCCGCCCTTCCTCACGCACTTGCGTGTGCACCCAGGCCAACATGGAAGGCGCCATCCTAACTTCTGCCGTGAGCAGGTGGGAGGGAAGAGAGACGAGAGGTATTCCATTGGTTGTCTGGGAAAATGAATTGCTCTTTCCCCTCCCTTACGGAGGATCAACTTTTCCCACCCCCTCGGGTGGGCACTCGCATCCTGGGGCCGGAGCCCGAACCCGGGAGCCAAGGGGCCCCAATTCCAGGGACTTGAAGCTGAGCGTGCAGCGGGCGCTCCCAGACACTGGGGAAAGTGATTTACGGTGTCCCGAGTCCCTCGAATGTCGCCAACGGGGCGAGCGTGCGGGTGCCCCGACCGGCTAGCGGCCCGGGTTGCAGGGTGGCGGGCCCGGCGGCGCGCGTCCCCCTCCCCCTCCCCCTCCCGGCGGCCCGCACGTGTCGCCCGCGCTGCGCCCCCACGGGTTACGCGCGGTTCCCACAGCGCCGCGGCCGAGCTGGGCTGCCCGGCCGGCGGGCACAGCGCGGGCCGCCGCATCCCGTGCGGGGCCGCGGCGCGATGCTGCGCTGGAATGAGGAAGCGCGGCGGCGAGGGGAGGGCCCGGGCGCGCTGCGCGCGGGGGTGGCGGCGGCGCGCCGAGCGGGCCCGGCGCGGGCGAGCGGGCTGCAGCCGGCGGCGGCGCCAGCAGGTACGGCCCGCGCCCGCCGCCGCCCCGGCGGCCTTTGGGGGCTGAGCCGGAGCCCGGCGCGGTTGCAAAGTTTGCGCGCGCGGCCCCGCTGGCCCGGAGTTGTGGCTGAGACGGGCGCCGCGCGAGCCGGGGCAGCCGGTGACGGGGCGGGGACGGGACGGCGCGCCCTCTCCGTGTCCCGCTCTGCGCCCCCCTGCGCTCCCCGCTCCGTGTACCGGAGCTGCGAGCCGGGCGGCGGCCGAGCCGTGCGCGCGGGACCGAGCGGGCTGCGGGGCAAGTGGAGCAGGGACGGCCAGCGTGCGTCACCCCAAAGTTTGCGGAGCTCAGGGCGGCGGGGCGCGCGCTCCGGCCACCCGCCGCTCTGGGCGGCAGCAGGTGGCGACGCGAGGGCGCGGCGGGGGCGGCCGGCACGGAGAGGGCCAGGTACGCGGCCCGCGGGCGGCGCTGTGCGCGCGGGGCAGCCGGTCGGCCGGGAGCGCGAAAGCCGGGTCGGAGCCGGCGGGGGGCGGGGAGTGTGGCGGAGAAATGGGGAACAATGCGAGTGAGCAACTTCAGGAAGTCATTGTGAAAGAAAGCTGGGAAGAGCTCCGCGGCCAAGTTAGCAGGACACTCTAACAAGTGCCTGCGCGGCCCGCGCCCGGGGCGGTAACTGCGGCGACCCCCCTGGGTCCCCGCGCAGCGCAGCCCAGCCCGGACGGGACGCTCGGCCGCGGCGAGGCGGGCGAGCCCGGCAGGGCAGAGGGAGCCCCGGCTCCGAGGTTGCTCTTCGCACCCGAGGATCAGTCTTGGCCCCAAAGCGCGACGCACAAATCCACGTGAGTGTTTTCAAATTGAATTTCAATAGGAAAACTTGGGGTAACTGGTGAATTAAAAAAAAAAAAAAAGTAAAGAAGGCGGTAAGATTGGTAATCCCTGGTGTCACTCAGGTCCGCCTCTTCTTTCTGAGGACAGTGAGAGCGTTGACTTCTGTCAAGGGTCTGCCGCTCTGCACTGTGCCCGCAGGTGCAGGACCAGGCCGGCATGGGACACTTCTGAGCAGCCCCGCTGTCACCATATTTAAATTTATAGACCTACATAAACCCGCAGAAATCAGCCTTTGTAAAGTCATGTGTAAAGAGTTTTCCTTATATTTGAGCCGAGAGCTTTCTTTTTATACTATAAAAATAATGAGATCGATTCTGAACTTGATTTCTGTAAAAGAGGAATTATCCCGGCTTTGAAAAGTTAGTCCTTTTGCTGACTGCAGGTTTGGCTCTCAAGTCACCAAATCTTCTCAGGGAAACACTTAGTAATATTAAGCCATCATGTTACTTGCGGTTACATTTGAAATGTGTTTTAAATATTTGTCAAACATCGCTGGTGATGCCTAAGGAACCTCGTGAGGGCTTGATTGTTTTTCCTTCTAATTTGGAGGCACAGTGTATGGCATCTAATGACGGAAAACCCTAGCGATTCCATAGGGTCTGACCAGGCACAGCTTTCAAATGCAGCTTCCCTCTCTCTAGGGACTGCAGCCCACCCAGACTGAATTTCAATTTAGTGCTTTCTGCTTAGGTTACCCACTCACAATTTCCCACTCTGCTTCAGGCAGTATAATTCAGCTTTGAGATACCTTGCTTTAAACTTCCAGACAAAATAGTGTTGAAGAAATATCTCCTTATTAGTTCCATCAGCTTCTGTTAAAAAAGGAAAATTTATCGAAGGTGAAAATACTGTGTATGATATTTAAACCTTCATAGAAATTCAAATGCTTTTAAGGACTGGTTCACTTTGGTTATGAGATGAGGAGGGAGAGAAACCCACAGAAAAATGTCCCGGGTCCTCCTGAATTTATTTATTTGTTTGAAGATGTTTGTTCAACCAGATTTATTGTACTCATCTTTTATATGGGATTTTAAAAAGTAACAGTTTCAGTATTATTTATATTAGAATGTGTCAGAATTGTTTCTGTGACAAATCAGATCATTTGGGCTGTGGCTTAAAATGTACATAAGGCAAATATTCATGACAGGAAGATTCACCATCTTAAACTGGCATCTTGTAAAACGCAGAACATGTTAAAGAAGTAATGTGTACACATACATATAATGATGTCACATTAAAAATACTACATCATTCTTGCTTGATTGAATGTATCTGATTTCAAATTTCACCCTGAAGATATTTCATACCTTTTTTACATGAAAAAAAAAATGTGCTTCTCAGTCTCACAGTCCACCAGAGCTGATAACCAGAACATTTTATTGAACTAAGTGGTCATGTTTTCTTCCCCTTTTGTCTCATGGTGAGAGTTGAAGGAAAGAGTTTAGAAACTCTTCAGTACTTAAATTCATCAGTGTTCTAATTAGAGTGCTACCTCTTGAAAAACTACACATCCCCATAATGCAGAACCATCATAGCAATAATCACCCGCCCTCAAGGTCTTCAGGAGACCACAAGGGCTGCAGATAATAGTGTGGATGTATTAGGTTTGACCCTTTTGAAGAGTTTTACGCAGGCTCCTAAAGAGAAGATCAGCTGTGGCCGTTTGCAGCCATTTCCCTTGTCGAAAAACTAAGATCGCAGAGAATGTATATGTATTGGCCAAGAGGTCTTAAGCCCCGTTGTGCCACAGGCCACTGTCTTCCTTGTTTGACTGGAGGCTTGGAGTTTGAGAACAGTCTTTGGTTTGGATACATTTTTGTTCTTGATTTGGATGTATGTGTTTCATGCATGGTTAATGTAGCATATTTTCAATATAAACATCAAAGATTTTGAAATTGGGAAGAACTTTCTATATATTAATATATGTACACACACTTCAAGATGATGCATATATTAACAGATACATGAAATTCCATGTGCATATACATACACGCAGAGCATGCACACAGCGTGGAGTGAGAGGCATGGGGCAGTGTGAAAGAGCTTTAACATCATACTGACCTGAAATTAGTATTAAAGGCCCCCTTTATTTTTAACCTTTTACTAAAACAAAATGGATTTCCCTATATTATATAATAGTAAATTTTAGGCATAAATAACATTTTTTGAGTGTTTGCATAATGTTATGTATTAATGTAATGTAACTGCAGTTAACTAAGAATTCATCAAGGATAGCACTGTTTTGTGGCATTTTTTCCCTCCTCTAATCTTTGGAATTGTGAAATAATTTCACCATGATATAAGTGTTGGTTCTTGTCATATTCTAAGGGAGATTGATGTAAGTGGCTTCGCTCCAGCTTACAGAAGGTAAACCTTTTTGTGTTCTCTGAAAATGCTTGCCTTCTGATGCCTCTGTTTCTAAGACTGACAAGCACTCTGGGGCACTGTGAGCCTGCTTCTAGCGGCAGAATTGCTGCAGCTCCTGCCCTGGCTGTGAACATTGTTCTCCGTCTGTTGTCTCTACGTTCGTATTTACAGACTTCAGAGCTATTCCATTTCATATTTGTGCTGAATAATCATTCCATTTTATGGGAGAAAACGCAAGATGTAAAAGCAACAAGTGACCCATACTTTGAAGCTTACAAGAGAAGAAATATGAATCTATTTCACGTCTTAAAAACCGATCAGTTTTATTTTGCTCAAAAAGGGCACATGTACGTTTTTGACCTAGGTTTTAGAAATGTAGAATTTCAAAGGATCACCATTATACACACTGTCGCTCACACACACACACTTAAAATTCAGATGAGGAACAAGATAGAAATGAAGTTTTATTAGGGACATAGGGCACCTAAAACCAAAGGATATCAATAGTAACAAAACTGTTTTTACTGTGGTGCTCACTGAACACTCAGGTTGGTGTCTTCATGCGGACTATGGGCTTTCTTATATTTCTTTGCAGTTTAATAAATGACTTCATACCTCAGGTTACCTTTCCACATCTCCTGGAATATATATTTATGTTCTTAAAGTTTCAGTGTCATCTCTTTAGTAGCTTTAGCTTGAGTTTTTAAATGTTTGGTGATATTCCAACGAATATTTTTGAAGACATTATGAAACCTTATGAAGTGCTGCATATTACAAGTGAGATACAACAGCAAACAAAAGAAGATTTGCAGAAGGTTTTTAAGTGGCGATTTGCAGAAGATTTTTGAGTGGCAAAGAGCGGGCCTGCCCATTTTGGTGTCTCCTTGGTGGTTACTCTTGAGAAGGCCTGGAGGAAGAGCAACTGAGGCCTAATCCACAGGCAACTGCCAAATTGTTCCAGTTGGCGATTTTTCCCTCTCATGTTTGACTGTGATAAATAGGTAGATGCCAGAGGAGTCTTCAGCCAACCACCTGGTAATAAACTGTTAAAAATGGTGCAAACCCCAAGTCACAGGTATGGGGGCCATTTGTCTTGCCTGTTAACAGGCCTGGCCCTAATTCTTTTCTCCCATGGCCATTTCTGCCTTTGGGGAACTCACAATTCCTGTTGACTAAAAGAGCGCCCTTTTCCACCACAAGCTTGACAAATCAGACGTCCACATAATTTCTGAACTCATTTTGGTTAGGGCAGGAAGCACAGGCTCCCTTCCTGTCTGTGTTTTCCTAAGAGAAAACGGTCTTCCCTCCTTTTTTGCATATTTGGCAAGCGGTTCCACCTTTCTCTGCACCCTGGTGGAGTGTGAAGGCAGCAGTGGAACCTTTTGGAGCAGGAGGAGGACACAGAGGCCCTGTAGCCAGGCATCGAGATCCCTCCCAGGTGGCGGAGTCTGAGGGGAACTCCGAGCAGCCCTGGGTCCTCAAAGTCTGGATTTGTGTGGAAAAGGCAGCTCTTACTTGGCCTTGGCCAGGCCTCGGTTGGTTGGTGAGTGCCACATGGTTTCTTTGTGTGCTTGCCTGGATTGGAATAGCCAGTGTGTTCTTCCCTCTTCCCTGCTGGTGTTTCTGCAGTGGGTGGTCTGAGCCCAAAGCAGTTCCCCATACCCCTGTGCGGGCCCGCCTGTCTTGGGTGATGGAGAGTATCATTAATGCTCCCTCTGCACACTCTGCTTTCGGATGGCCCCACGCTCCACCTCCTGATAGCTCATGGTGCAGGGCCACGGCTTAACGAATGGCTGGAAATGGGTCCTAATTAGTGGAAAAGTGCTTTCTTCATATTTTCTCACTCAGGTGTGCAGTGATTCATTTTTCTTCTGCAATCAGCTCACTGCTAAGGGAAATTGACTCTTCCCGCCATTTCACACCAAAAGTTAACTCTAATGGGTAGGAGGTTGGGCTTCTGGAGAGAGCAGTGCAGCAGGAAGAGGGGACCCAGCATGGGCTTGTGTGTCTGTCGTCTTTTCTTCCTTTTTTCCTCCCTTCTCTTCTCTCTCTCTCCCTTCCTTCCACTTCCCTTTCCTTTCCTGTCCTTCCCTTCCCTCCCTATTTTCTTTCTCTAATTGGTGGGGGTTTTGTACAGACTGTTGAAACACCAAGAACTGCATAAAGTGTTTTTGAATGACCTTACACATATTGAACTAGATTTTTATGCTCCATTTTTGAGATCACACACTAAAACCTACACCTTTAAAGCATTTTCTGCTAGTTTGAAACTGTTTGAAAACGAATGGTATGGTTTAGAGTCCTGTTCTGAAGCTGGTAGTCCCACGATGAATATTGATTGATCAGTTTTTGATAAATTGTTGTTGTCATACCAGATTTTCACTGGCAAACCTAGAACAAGTAAAATTCCGCATAAGATACTTCCCTAGACCTAATGGGAAAAATGTTTAATTTAGAGTCTTTAGGAGAAATGAGAATGAGGAATTGACCTTTTGTAAGCTTACTTCTCAGGCACTCTAAAGTGTGTTCCAGTGCTGTTAATGGAAACTACAGAGAGCCAGCAACCCCCTAGTGTAAGCCCCACTTTTAACCTGAAAAAGTGACCTTTTCCTCCTCTTTTGTGCTGAGTTATGTGTAGGGCAAAAAATTAAGCTGATATTCAAAGAGATTCACTGCAAAAACATATTGATACATTGTATATTCTATTTTATTAAATTAAAACCATACTGCTAATTATATCAGGTTGTTAAAGGTAAGGCAATTAATTACCATTTTAAAAACTGGTAGGAAATTGTGAGTACTTTTGCAGTACCAGTGTTTTCCCACTCTGATATGAGGTTGTGTGTGTTTCCTTAAATTGAAAGAATTTTCACTTTAAGAGCAGACAATGTTTTTGTTAAAGAAATGAAATTTGCTAAAAGGGAACATGTAAAGTAAAACATTAAAAATAAATAATTTCAACTTACTTAAGGGCTGCAGAAAAATCTGACTGCAGTGTTTAAAATGAGTTTTCCCGCATTTTCCTCTCTGATGGACAGGAGCACTTTCCGTCAGGTTATAAATAAAGACATGCCCATTTTTGTAGTCCTACAAATGAGGAAGTTGTAAACTCTCTGAAGTTTTACTGATGAGCCCCCTCTCCCTGGGTGTGCATGAAGAGATCATAGGCCACAAGTGAAGGACTACAGAATGGGGTCTAAACTATCCTGGTGGGGCCTGATACCCATGTTTTGCACGGACCTTGCGATGCGATGCGTGGTTTTGGCACGAGTGTCTTAAGAACTCTTCCAGATTTGGGTTACAGGACTGCCAGCGCTGAGCTCCCTATTGCAGAACAAAATAGGAATCTAGAACTTTCTTGCAAACAGGATCCAGCTGAAACACCAAGTTAGATTCTCAAGTGATGTTCTTTTTTGTTGTTATTTGATTGTTGTCAGTAGCAGTTATTAATACTAAGTTATTGATGCATTTCTTCTTCCCTTTGCCCTTTGAGACACAGCTTATTTTGACTTCAGTGGAACCCCTTGAAGGTGGGGTAAGCAAGGTGAATTTCCAAAGTAATGCTACTAAGAGATCAAACTGCAATTAAAGGAGATTTTTTAATCAGCTTTAGTGTGTGATCTCATATACTATGAGCATAGTTCAAAAATGTGAACATAGATTAATTTCTCATAGTTATGAAAAAAATCTCATTTTAATTGATGATAGCTGATAAGTTTATGATTGCCTTAAACACAACAGAGCTCAGAATTCAGTCCCTTTGGGAAAATTTTTGATTAGTCTGGAAACCAAATGGCCTCCCCTAGTTTGAAGACAGCAATCAGGATGTCTGCACCTTTTCATCCTCTCTGGAGCAAAGACTAAATACCCATTATTGTCTACATGTTAGGCCAAAGCAACTTTTTATATCACATGGAGTAAGAGGTAAATAGGTACATGTGCAACAATGAACCCCTGGTGTGTTTACTCTAGAACACATGTTCTCTCTGTTTATACATAGATTTTGTAGATCTTATCTTACCACCTGCTAATGGTAGATACTATATCTAAATAAAATGAAGAAAATTTGTAGTACCTAGGAATGTGTCCTCAGTGAGCAAATCAATCAATAATGACTCCCAGTTATTTTTAATAAATATGCACGTGTGGGTTCATAAACAATGGGATGTTCCTGTGAAGATCTAAATAATTTTAATAATTCTTTGGGACTCAATAAAATATAGCTCTTGCCAGATAAGCTCACACAAGCACTTATTTTAATAGAAGTCAGATGGCTTTGCAGAAACTTCAATGTTACAGGTATCTTGTTTGAGATGTTATGGGTGTGCAAGTGGATTTCTCTGTTGTGTATAGTGTTAAGTTTGAGTTTTAAAATATCCACCTGAAATGATTTACTTGTACATTAAGATAATTTCACTGCTGAGAAGGCACGATAAAGCATTCTTTGTGACACCATAATATGGCCTTGCTGAGGGAAAAACTTACTGTTATAACTTTATGTTTATCGCTCTTTAAAAAATGAAAAAAAAAACTTTGAAAATAATGGAAACACAACCGTTCCTGGTCTCCTCCTCTATATTTTATCCTCTTATTATAAATTAAAAAAAAAAATCATGACCTGGGGCATATCTGTGTAGACCCTTCTTTGGAGGCAGTTTCTTTGTTTTGTAAAGCTGCAGGTTTTATTTTCATTGCATTTCGTTTTGTTGCACAGCTCCTGGCCATGCATGAAGGTCTTCTGAAATCAGTAAGAGGGCAGAAGAAAATGATTCTAAATTTAGATTTTTAACTTAAGTGATGAAGTGTGAAACGCCATTTATATTTGAGGAAGCTACCTAGGAAGTGGCTGATGTTGATGGCCAAAATCAGGAGAGGGCCTGTAAAAGCCTTTGTCCATTTTGACTGTGTATGCCTCTCCCATGGCTGCTCAATAAACAGCGGTGGTAGTTTGAGAGCAGATGGTACAGTAGTATAGACAGGAAGTCTCTCCTCTTCATGTGAGCCGTGCACTCCTATGAGAGGGTGGAAACAATGCAATACACCTCTAACGTCAGGACAGACAGCCACGGCCAGCTCCAGCTCCAGCTCCAGCTCTGGGCTTCTTGCAGCAAAAAACGTAAACACAGAGGACTGCCTCCAACTCCACTTTCTCTATTTTTAAAACAACTTTTGGAATACAGTATCTGCCATCTTTTCTTCTACCTCACTTTGAGACAGGTGGCTCCACGGTGGCATTTAAAACGTTCCGTTTCTTTTCCCTCTGTATCAAATACCTCTTTACTAAGAAAACGTTCAAACAGCATAGTTTTTAACTGTATTTTAAAAGGTTTCCTTAGTTCCCTTTGACCCTTCCTCTTTTGCATATCAGTTCCTGGCCATAAAAAAAAAAAAAAAAAAAAAAAGCTAGGACAGAATCTCACATCTGAGCTGATTCGCTCTCAAAAAGAAGGTTCACAGTGGAACAAACCGCAGGAGGAGTTTTCTGTGGCTCAGTTATATGTCGGGGGAGGGTGGTGTGAAAGCCAAATTGGATTCCTGCTTTCCTGTTTAAATCTTGTTTTTCATTGTTATTTGTACCAGCAATACTCTGTGGAATAATCATGAAAATGTGTAGATTGGCAGCTAATTTTTGAAAAATGAAAAGAATCAGAAATGAAATAAGAGTGCTCAGAAGTTTTTATGCTCTCTCAACCTGTTTTGTCAAATTGTTACGAAAACCTATAAGGTCTCTTTGAGTAGATACAAAGACTTTGCATATTGCCTTAGCTTTCTCTTGAAGCATTTCCTTTTTAAAAAACAGTGTAATTCACAGTAATATGATAGATTTGCAAAAGTAAAATCTACCAGTCTGAAGATGAAAGGGCTTGTCTCTTAGCAGGAATAATGGGTTTTATTAAAGAGGTCTCTGACCTAAGGGATTTTAAATAAATTAGAGGCTTGGTCCATGTCCCCCCACGTATCTACTTCCTTCAGTATAAGCATCATTGAGTATTTAAGGAAATAACCCGAAATGTAACTCTAGTGTAGCTTCACTTATCAGGGAGGAAAAAGTAAATAGCATACATTTGGCCAAATAACCAGACTTTTACTGTACTATAGAAGTTTTATGATGCAGTTTGCCTTTATTACAGAGTATTACAAAGATCATGTTTGGTTTGTGGCGGTATATAAGTAGCATCCATCCTTATCTGTTGTACATTTGGAGTGCGTGACCCCTGCACTGGGCTGTGACAATCTGATGGGCAAGAGTGCTAGAGAGGAAGAAGCATCACCGTCAGACTGAACGGGTTCAAGTCTCAGCTCTGTTGTTGATTAGCTATATGACCTGGGAAAGCTATTTCTCTTAGCCTTGGTTCTCTCATCTATAAAATGGAGATGGTAATGCAGATGCCTTAGGTTTAATTGGGAGAGTTAAAGACACATTTACATATGTAGCAAATAGGTGTGAATTTCAGCTCTACATTGGACACTATGCCAGGTGCTCAAATAAACAAGTGGACAAGACAGACAATGCCCATGATCTTTCGAGGTTTAACCATTTGCCTCTTAAAAGAAACTTAGTAGGTTTCTTGGATAAAGCCAGTGGGTACCAGTATCCTTTGCTTTGCAACCTTTTCCTGGCCTACTCAAAGTATTCAATAAATGTTACAAAATATCACTGGACAAAGAATCCTCCATGGAGTACCAGTGGAGAAGGAAGGCATTTGCTCAAAAACAAATTAACAGACACTGTAAGGCAGCTGTTTAAGTCTCAGAGAACTACAATTATTTTAAAGCTTGTAGAAGTACTGCAGGCTACCAACAGATAGGCTAATTTTGAGTGACCCCCAGTACTTTGGTAACTTTGGGATGCTGTGTACTTAGTGGTTTTTTTAACAGCTGTACATTTGGGCTGTTAGGAAAGCAGTACAGTTGTGATTCTTGACAGGCATCTGCATTTTCATTTTTACCTCGTTTGTCTAGACTCAGCTTGTCAGAATTATGGAAGAGACTCCCTGTGTCACTGTGAAGAGAGGTATTCTCTGTCAGAAAGCAGAGGAAAGCTGGAGGCAGCTCAGAGGGCTGAGACCCCCCCTCCGCAGGGGCCCCAGCAGGCTCGGCAGGACTCTGGCCAGACCCTCCTCTGGGGTGCTGCAGTTAGAATGAGTTCACTTCGCAGCCAGGCTTGCCAAGGCTCCTCACCTGGAAGCAGTAACTGCCCAGGGCTGTTGGATGTTTCTCCCCAGGACACAGCCAGGTCCCAGTCCCACCTCAGTGTGGAAAGAGGAAAGGCAAGGGTCCAGGAAGCTGTTTCAGGACAGGCCTGAGGTCCCCCAGGGACACCCCTCAGGGTCAGCGGGGGCTATAAGTCAGCACCGCCCACGTGGCCTGGAAGAGGCCCCTGTGCTGTCTGCTTGCTTGGCTCCTAGTCCGGCTTCTGGTCCTCCTTTGTAAAGTTATGGATATGCTGTCAGTTTCCAACTGAAACCAGGAAAGTAAGTCCTGTTTGCTCAGAAAGAGGGAGAGAAAGGAGGACAGAGAGAGACTGAGAGACAGTCTCTGTCAGACAAAGGGAGACAGAGAGAGGGAGGGAGGGAGAGAAAGAGAAAGAGATGGGAGGTAGGCGTAGGAGGAGGGACAGATGCAGAAGACAGAGGAAAGACAGATTTGGACCTCCCAAATCAGTGGGCAATCCGGAGTGGGAGCGGGAGGTACCTGGTGGTGGCTTGTGACTGCGGAGTGCGCTCCCCACTCCTAGAGGCGCAGCCATGGACAGCTTCTGTCACGTTAGTCCTACACTTATCTCTGCATCTATTTCCCCTTGTGCAAGATTCAGAACTGCGTTCTCCTAGAAAACAATAATAGCATTCATGTTCATAAGAACTGTGCAGGTGAAAGGTAGTTTGCTGATATTGTTGTATTTTCTACTATTGATTCTTTTAGCTCTTGCCTGAAATTGTTTGGATTTCCCAGGCAAAGTAGAAAACTGTGGTATGTTTCTGTGAAATGATTATTCCTTCTGGCATCTCCCTTTACAGACCTACTGATTTGGGTTTTTCATTTAGGTGAAAGTTTGTGAAACCACGACATTAGTTTGCTTTTGTGATTAACTCCTTTTACTGAACGCAAGCACCTTTTAAGCTGAGGCCATATCAAGCTTAAATTCCATGTTTTACTTGACACTGTGTTTCTTCCGTGTGGGAGAGGAGGGGCTGTGTAAGTGCTTGTAAATTACACAGCCAAAGTGCTGAGCGTGCTGACAAGGGAGTGTGGTGGGACTTAAGTGCCCCTCTGGACACTTCAGGCTGCCCTTTGTAAGCTGTCTTGGAAGAGGCCACATTTTCTTTCCCTCAAACATTTTCCCATTGTTTGATTATTCCTTTAGCCTTTCTTTGGAAGCAAAGCCACTTTTACGAAAAAGTCACTGCTCTTTCATCTTAAGAGATGCAAGTTTGGAGTCTGGGCAAGTTTTTGGGGGCTCATCAGGTCATCCCTTATGATGTCAGACAAGTTAGGCCACAGAATTCACAGGGCCCAGTGCAGACTGAAAACTTGAGGCCCCTTATTCAGAAATCATTCAGAATTTTGGTGAACATCACCCCAAGCAAGGAGACCCCCTAAGCACCAGCCCCCAAGCAAGTGTACTCACAAGCCCCTGAAGCCCCCTGCCGTCAGCAACAGTGTGGTCGAAATTGTGTATGAACTTGGAAGTGAGGTGGATTGTGAAACACAAGTCTCCGTGCTGGGGCAGGAGGTGGGGATATGGCATCGAGTGGAAATGCCCAGCAGGCCCATGTGTGGAAACGCAGAGCTCTCTGGCTCCTGCAGACTTGGCTGCTGACACTGAACTCGCTCTAGGAGGGTGCTTGCTGTGATGTGATCTGCTGCCCACCCTCAGCTCCCTCCAGGAGACCGGTGCCTGGACTATTTGCAAATGACTACAAAAGGAAAGAGGTTCCTACAGAGCAGAGCTTGATCTGGGGACCAGCCGAGGGCAGTTTGTCAGGATTCCTGCTTGAAACTGTTCTCACATCTCACCCCCTGAAAGGATCAGTGTGTCCAGAGGACTCAGCATTGATCACCTCTGTCTCCATGCAGCCAACCCAGGGGCTCAGGCTGCATTCCGCTACTAGAAGGGTGTTTGCCCGTGGTGCTTAGGTAGAAGAGCCTTGACTGTGCCTTAGGAAATATTTTTTTTTTAATTTTAATTGAAAATAACTTGAGTATGCAACAATAGGGCATTGGTTGTATAAATGAGTTGAGTAGTGTGTAGCCAGTAAAATGATGATGACGATGATGTATATTTGTTAAATAAAAAGATATATATAGTATTAAATTAAAAAAATTTTAAAGCAGTATATTTGTAATCTGTTTAGTGTCCTCTTTTTGTAAAATGCAGAGAAATACATATACAGAAAACAAATTTGTAGTCCTAAGTGGTAGAAATTATGAGTATTTTCTTGCCTTTAAAAAAAGTTGTAAAAAATTGTATCATTTATGTAGCAAAAAGTTTAAAGTCACCATTCTCAAAATATCGTGTTGGTATAGTTGCTGTGATAAGATTTAACTTCTGCGTGCTTCACCAATCAATACAGAGGCGTTTAAGACCTGGTGTGTGATAGGCCACATTCAAATACCATACGTGTCTTCAGAAAACTAAAGCGCTAAGTTCTAACTTATACTAGTGCGGCACGGTGATTACAAAGATTTTTCTCATTTGAGTCTATCTTGTTTCTTTATTATTGTTTTGACAGTTTCAGAAGAATCATGGCTTTCCCCCTTTTTAACAGTAAAGGCATCTGAGACTCTCAATGTATTGCTTTTTTGCTAGTGCCTGTGCTGGTCACATGCTTGCGTCTGGGCTAGTGTGTCTGGCTTCCGTGTGTTGGAGGATGCTTACTCTAGTTTCTGAAACACATTTTCTATACGGTGGCCACTGGCTGTGCTCCTAAGCCACACACCCACCTTGGAAATCCATGCCACTTTTAGAAATAGATAAAAACCTTCCATCTAGAAAAAGTGACTATCATGGATATCCTCGTCATGACTAATACTGATATTCCTGAAATTGAAAATACATATTCCATATGTACCATAAAAGGTATTAGAGATATGTGGAGTGATAGACGTATTATATATAACACTTCTACCCACACAGTTTTCAGCCTACTTGAGAGGGTAAGGTCCCTGAATCATACATCAGTTTTCAGGTCTCTGCTGAAAGCAGGCCTCAGCTCAGATCTGCACATCTGAACCAAAGAGACAGAGGTGGCCAAGAATAAAAAGGGGGTCTGGGGGACAACCTGGTTTAAAATCAACAAATAGACTCAGTTTTCTGGTTAGCGAAGGAGCTCTTCTGAAAATCATTTACCAGATCATAAATGAGCAGATTTCCTTGAGGTCACCTTCTACTGGCCACAGCTTTCTTATCCATGGAGCTGCCAGCTGTCATCCACTTTAGGGCACCTGAGACTGCCGAGTGGCAGGCCAGGACCCCAAGTGCCCTAACACACAGCACAACTTTTTGTTTCTACTCCACTGACGCTGGGGTTGTCTCCCTGGTGTCTGTGGCTTGTAGTGCACTTTGTGGAACATTCACTGTGGCCACTGAAGGACAGTATCTTCCAGTTGTTTCTTTCTTTCTTTCTTTTTTTTTTTTTTTAATTTAAACCAATCTGAGAAGTCAGCCATCTGTCAGCAAAACAGGAAGGCTTGGGCCCTCTCCTGGGCTTGTTTTGCTGCCGTAGTGAGCTTCACTTCTCCCCGTGTAAGAGCGCTGGTGAAGGCTGAGGCAAGGGCCCAGAAAGATTGAGGGACAAAGACAGGAGCGCCCGCATTGCCCATCTGCCAGGCTGGAGGTGTATTCATTATTGATGGAGGTAGTGCAGTTGCTGCTCAGATATGCAGCCCTGCCTGGGTAAATGAGACATTCTTCAGCAAATTGCTTCGTTTTTTGATTGCTGATTGTACGCGTGTCACCAAGCTGACTCAAGGTTCATCGATGCATGCTCAGTAAATTAGAAAGAACATAACTATGGATCAGCCAAGAGAATGAATTCTGTGCCTACAATGACCCAGGGCCATTTAATTTTCTGCTTAATTTTGTTGCAGTCAGTTTGCATTTTGGGTTATTATGCAGTAGGAAATTAACAATAAATAACAAATTTGGTCCTCCTGTGCTTGTAATGATATTTTTATAAATCTTTGTAATGCTGTTTTTAAAAGGATCAAGGTCTGTGCCAGTCTGATACTCCGGCAAGTATGTGAGGAGGAAAATGCATTATTCTTGCTAGATAACCTTGTTGTTAAATAGCATAGTGGTTCTTTCTCTCTCTCTCTCTCTTTCTCATATCTTATTAGTATTTTTGCTTTAACTAAAATCCCTTCCTCTCTTTCTCAGATAACCTGAGGATGATGGATGCTGATGAGGGTCAAGACATGTCCCAAGTTTCAGGTGAGACCTTATGAGATACCTGTGTGGGGTGTTCATGAGGAAAGCTTCCCACACAGAAAAGGGGCCAGAAGTCAGGATGCTTGGTATGCTCTTGGGGGAGGAATAGGGGCTATTCTGCAAAAGAAAAGACCATGATAGAATTTGCCTGAGTGTTTCCTTCACCTGTTACAAATTATCCAACTTTGAGAAGCTGAACAGAAAGTTATAAGAAGAAATTAGTTTTACTATTGAACCTCAGGAAACAAAAATGGAAAGAGCTAAATACATATTTGTACTGTTGGAAGGAGAAATGGCTGATTGATCTGCCCTAAAACCCAAACACATGCCAATGATGGTACTTAAAAAGAGAGAGAGAAAGGAAGAGGAAGAAGGGGAGAGAGAGGAGAAGGTAGTTTGAAAAACATAATTGTTGGGCACAGTCGTGACTATTTGTTCATTAAGCATGGATACAACATTGCTCCCCTTTGCCATATGTCTTTTCAAGCCATATTGGACATAGCTCTTCTCATCCAGGAGATCCAGGAAGTAGAGAAGTCTGTAGTGGGAGAAGCCTAAGGGTGGGTCACAGACTGTGACCATTTGGCAGTACTGAAGATGGATGGCCAGCCATTCCAGCAAAACTGCACTGTTCCCCAGTGCATGGGCATAGGAAGACAGCTTTCTCTCTGGCCCTGTATCCAGAGGCATCAGCCCCAGTAGCAGCTTCCATGGACTTTGGGGTTTTCGGTATTTCATATTTTCAAGCCTTATGGGGTCACAGCCAGCCCCAGAGGCTGGCTTCTATTCAAGAAAAGTCTCTCAGTGGCATCTTGCCTTGGCTGAGTGCCCTCGTGTTTTGAAGTTTCTATGGGATTCCACATGTCAGTGCTCCTGATGAAGACCAGGACCAGTGTGTGGCTGCTCCCCTGCTTGCTGGCCTCCCTGGAGAAGGTGCAGGAGAGCATCTTCTGAGTTCCATGGAAATGGAGATAGATCTACCAATCACAGGCCTCCCTCTCCACCGCTCCTTCAGCCACTCTATTCATGTTTTAGGTTTTGGACTTTTAACTCTCCCAGATGTGAAGAACAAACAAAGGCTAGCTTATTTTTCTCTTAGAGTGAGGCTTCATATTTATTACAATATAATTTTCATATTCTTTATGTAATTCTCATATTCTATACTTTAAATGTAACTCACATATGAGAACTATGTAATTCTCTTTTTTGTATATCACTGAATATTTTCACTTAATTTTTTAATAGACGTAAAATAATTGTGTATAGAGACACAAAATAATTGGGTACATAGTGATGTTGTGATACATACAATGTATAGTGATCAGATCAGCTAAATCGGCATATATATCGTCTCAAACATGTATCATTTCTTTGTGTTGGGAACATTCAACATCTTCCTTCTAGCTATTTGAAACTTATATATTATTGTTAACCACAGTCATCCTGCAACGTTGTAGAACTCTAGAACTTATTCCTCCTCTCTAGCTGTAATTTTGTCTCCTTGAACAAATCTCTCTCTTTCTTCCCCTCCTCCCACCCTTCCTGGCCTCCGTCCTACTTTTTACTTTGATGACAGCAGCGTTTGTTAGCTTCCACATATGAGTGAGAGCATGTGGCTTTTGAACTTTTAGAGTGTGGTGTTCAAGCACTTTGTGGTACAGTTGGTAGAAGTGAAAATGTGTCCAAAAGTCTGTGATTATCTATATAAACTAAAATTGTATAAATCCAGCAATCTATCAACTTCTTGTTGAAGAACTTACCTTAGAGGCGTAGTCTCACAAGTGCACAGAGCATTTAAGCATTTGTTCATTGCAGCAGTTATCAATATTTTAAAACTATGGCACATCCGTGTACTTCCACATACAGCTCTTAAAAATGAGGAGGATATGAATGAGCTAGTATGAAAGGAAGTCAAAATACATGTGAAAGTGACAAAAGCATGGTTCTTGATGGTATGAAAAGTATGATCCCATTCTTTCAAAAGAAAATAAATTACATACACATACACATTTTCCATATGCTTGCACATATGTTTAGGAAAATTCTGGACTTCCTCTTGGAAGATTAGTGGTAGAAGGAAGTGGGTGAGTTAGGGAAGAGAAGGAGGAGAAGGAAAACTTTGCTTTTCATCTTCTACCTTTTAGCATTATTTGAATTTGTTACAACAAAAAACTAGTTAAATGAGGGGAAAAAAGCAGTTTAACTCCCTATTGGCTTCACCAACGTCTCATGCAGCCTAGGAGAGTGGGTCTACGAAACATTGGCACATGAGCACTATGATCCTCACTCATGGAAGAGGGTCTCATTCACTGGGTTTTCTGACTGTGACTAGAAGTGATAGAGTCAGAAAACCCAAAGATGTTACAAATTTCCAGAGGCGAAAAGATGCTTTCATTGTTTCTGCTCTTCTGCTTTTCCTTGTCACTTTCACTTTGGGTAGCTTCTAATCAGTATTTTGCATGGTACATTTGAAGAAAACGAAACCCCTTTGGCCAATGCAAGGATCTGCACTCTGATATTCTAGAGTCAAAGCTGAATGCTGACGCCTAGGGGTTCATCTCTAGAATGTTTCTATAGGGAATAGTCGCTCAATATTCTGATCTCAGGTCTTAGTAACAAAACTAACAAAAGCCTGATTTTCCTCTGGTGATTTTCTTGTCCCTGCCACTATACAAAATAAGTAATTTGTTCTGCACTCTGACTGTTCAAAGGATAGAGTAGCTAGGGGTGGGGATAAGAGTGGAGGCCTTATTACACAAGACTTCCTGAAAAAGGAAACTCTTTTTTTTGTTTGAAATGATTTGGTCTGAAATTTAGTTTGTATACACTTACCAAAGGGATTCCTATTTCTAAAACACTCACGGTACTTTTGATTTCTGTTAGCCTTTGAGCACTCTACATAGTGATGAGAGCACTCAAAGAGTCATGTCACTTTTAGTAAAGAATTAAAGGATACTTTTTCGACGTCTTGGAGTTTCATCTCTGCTTCTCCAGTTAAAACTGGTATTTGTTTTTTCATTTCTAAAGTTGGAATAAGTGACAGTTAGCTATGGCATAAGGATGCACATTTAACCAAATAGGAGTTGACATTCTTGATAAGAAATCTCAGGAAAATATTACTGAATCATCCTCTTTTCCCATAAAATATTTAAGTATCAGCAGTTTCATAGAATTCAACCTAATATATGTGAAATGCTTGGTAAACAGATAAAGACTTAGTATCTGTTTTTTTTTTTTCAAAGTGCTGGGTTCTTTGTTCCTTGAGATTTATCCTAAATGTGGGCTGTGTCCTGGTTTACTGTGTCTCGCAGATGTGTAGTAGTAGACACTCGACAAGTGTTTAGTGACTTGAATCCACAGAGTATTGAGAAAATGCTATTGCTAGACTTGGAGGAGAACATATCTAAAGCAGGGTACCGTTTAGGGCACAGCTCACTAATTCTTTGGGTAAAGCATATTTTTCCTTTCTTTGTGTTTTTGGCCATCTTTCCAAAATACGTGTTATAACTACGCATTATTTTTTGGTTTGGTTTCTAAAGAAAGAGTCAGCCAGTGGGAAAGTGAAGGATATGGGAGTTGAGAGACTTGCATCAGCATCCCATATCTGCCTCCCACGATGGGAACTGAGACAGTTATCTTTGCCTCCTGGACCACTGTAGTATTATCTGTAACAGGAGGGACTTGAGCCAGTTGATCGCTAAGGTTCCTCTGGCACCTCTGACCCTAAATACATATTGGATTTTTACTTAATGCTATTTGTAGTTTTGTTGGGATATGGAAACCAGAAGTACACCCTTAGACATATATAATCTGCTCAGGTAAAGAATGTTTGTATGTATTACAGTGTCAATGGCAATATTTAATCTAGTTAAGCATAGTCAGTTACATTGATTGAATGCTTTGTATTTACCAAACATTACATGAAGTGTTTTCTCATTTCAAACTCACAAAGTCCCACAGAAGAAAACACAGTTATCATCTCCAACTTGCAGGGAGCTGAGACCCAGAGAATTTAAGTAACTGACCACAAGTCCAGTACGGAGTCAGACATGACTCTGGGGTGTGAGCCCCACTTGGACCCTAGAGTTCAAGCTCCTCCATTACTTTATAGAGTTGAGATTCTATATTTTGAGCTTGTACTTACCCAGGGAATTATGCCTCCTTGGGCAATTGTATATAATAAAACCTCATGCATTGGGGGGGGGGGGAATCACAGAACTTTGTGGAGTGAATTATAATCTACTTGAGAAATTATTTGCTTACAGTTTATAAGCTAATTGTACAACATCTCATTCAGTTTTCCCAAAACACTTCTCATAGGTAATGCTTTATTTGAAACATAGGCCATAGGTAAGTTAAATGTAAAGTTGTATTTTTATAATTTAGCCAGAAGTAAGTTTATTTCATTTTTCTAAATAAGTGAATTGTATTGCATCTTCTAAATTATTCTGTTTAAACACTTGATGTTTTGCTATCTCCGTCTCTCTGTGTTTGCATGTCATTGTACATGTTCTTAGGAAAAGTGTAGGAGCTTGGTGAAATATACACCTTATGTTTCCATGTGCATATAGTTTACCAAATAATGCCATAAGCTTACTTAGCATATTAGAATACATGCACATTATTTTTATTTTATCTTTACCGCAACCCTGTGAGATAAACCAAAATCATGTTTTTCAGCCTCCTTTTTCCACTTGAGGAAATGAGTCTTAAAAAGGTGACCAGTCTCATGTTCCCGTTGGTCTTACAACTAATCGGTGAAGCCAGAAAGCCAGAATTATGTCCTGGGTCAACTAACTTCTAGTCACTGTGTGTTAGTATTTCAGATGTGTTGGCTTGATTTAATCATTTATTTTTTAGTGTTTTTTAACCTTTGCATACTTTTACATTTTAAATGGCTAACCAGACAAATTCATTTAAAGCCAATGCATAAAAATACTGTGCCTGTCATGACAGGTTTCATGAAGTGATAACTTTTCATCATGGAGATCCTCAGCTGCCACAGACGATGAGGGGCCCTAGGTACAGAGGCTCACGTGAGGGATGAAAGTCTCAGCAGCCTGGACTTACACTTTGGGGCTTTTAGGCAAATCAGACAACCTCCTAAGAACTATCACTGAGTTGAGGCAAGGCGAGCTTGAATTAACGCAGAGCTCTTGGTGAGCATGTGAATATATCTCGCTTCACGCCCATTCAGTTCTGACTCTTAACTAGATGCCCCTATACGTACCAAGGCTGATTTTTTATTCTCCCTTCTCCCCGTGTGGTTTCTTCGGCATAGAGTGTTTCTATTGATCAGTCTGACCCATGGTATTTTGGAATTGCGATCCCTACTGTTTCATTATTCCTTTTTCTCCCCCATGTTGAAAAAAAATAAATGTCCTGAGATGCAAGATCAGGGACAGTGGAGCACTGACATTTAGTTCAGTGCAGGAACCAAAGGCTGTTGTGATTCTTAAGAGGCACACCTGTTATTATGAACCATCCTCAACAAATTGTAGGGGATCCTCTTCTCTCATAGACACAGCATTTAATTCTTTTAGAAAAAGTAGGAGTTATTTGGATGTATTTTAGCACGCTGAGCAGAAAGGATGGTGTTCCTTCACTGGGTAACTCCTGATTCTTTATGATCGTCTCTTGGTTCCGGGGCAACATGCACCTAAGGGAGTCTCAGAGCATCTTTCAGTGCTCCAGCGTGATCACAAGGAAAAGCCATAGGAGGAAAAGAGTCAATAAAGTTTAGTTTCTCAACCTCCCACCCCAACCCCACAATAATGACAGCTAGTTAATCATGAAACGCGTGCACACCGCACGTGCTCTGTACACATTTACTTATTGGGATAGTATGTCAGGCCTGGAGGCTCCATAGTCGTTTCTATGAAGGTACTTTAGCAGGTCTTCAAGAAGGGAAGTGGCCTAGGTTCCTGCCTCCTCAAATTGCAAGGTCCCACTTTATGCAGAAGACCTGTTGTGTATATTACAGTTTCTGTGAAACATTATTTTGTTATTCTTACCCCCTGACACCCCCCGCCCCCCAAAAAAGATTCCTCTTCCTAAAGTCCTGGAAGTTTGAACATCATTGCTCTAGGAAGTCATCTTATACAAAAATAAGAGTTGTCAGGTGATTCATATACCTCCTGCGTTCTCCTATGTGGAGTTTTTCCCTATTTATGAAAGAAGTGAAAACACTAAGATATTTAGCAATTGTTATGTAAAAATTTTTCTATTTATAGCATGAAAATAGTAATGATTTAATGTACATTTCCAAGGCTTTAACATAACATGAGGACATTCAATCAATGTCTTTCTGGCCTTTGTTTTTCCTTGGGAAATTCTTATAATCCTGCTCCATCTTTAACTATTCATTTTGTATTGGCTATCCAAATATACTGAATAATGCTCTTTCTGAAAATATGCCAATTGTGGTAATTACAGTTAAGCTGGAATATTAAATTGTGATGTCTGTTTTCTAGAGAGTGAAGTAGTATTCCCCAGAATATAGGCTTGGTGCATGTGCAAGTTCTATTTTAAATATTCCAGTAAGGGTTGTTTTATATACCGAGGATGATTTTACTGGTCTTGCCAGTCAGCTGAAATGCTGATGTTACTCTTCTGGGAGGTTTATTCAAACAAGTAAGGACATTGTACACAGTACCTACTGATATTTTTCAGACATTTTAATATTTGGTTTATCATTTGCACACACTCTTAAAAATCTAGCTTTGTCTATGTGTTCATGTCATTTTGCCTGTTGCTAGCTCAGTCAGCAGACACACACTGCCAGGCTGTTGCCATTTCATTAGACTTCTTCAGGACCTTCACCTAAAACGGTCTTCCATACCTAGCTATACAACATTAGCTCACCTCATCTGTTTCTTGAATGTGGGTTGTGTCTCACCTCAAGTTTAAGTTAGGTCTGGAAGGGCAGAAACTATAGGAGTTGGAAAAAGAAAAAAAAAGCATTTTCTGCTAGTCATGGCTTCCCAAGGAAGGTTGGATTCCTCAGAGTAGAAGTGATTCCACATTGCCAGAGCCTCTGGTCAAATTTAATTCTAATCCAGTCAAAATAAGTATAGGTATTCTGTAAAACTCAATTTCATTTTCTAAATCCTCCTTTGTATAGTATAAGCAATTTTTGTATTTATGTGGATTGTATTTTATTTTCCTATTTCAAAGAAAAGAATTTGTGTTCGCTGACTCCCTTTGCATGCAGAGGGGGTTATTTTCCCAGTAGGCATGGGGTTTCCTTCTATTTCCTGTCCAGTCTTCTTCTCCCCACCAAGTTAAGTCTAACTAAGCAGCTGGTAAGATATTCCCTGGTGCTTGCAAAGAAAGCAGATAGCAGAATGTATGGCTCTAAGCAGCGTACCTACTGTGGTGTCGTCCAACACAAATTGACAGGAGGGTGTGGCGTGACAAGCTCATTGGGGTAGTTGGGGTTGGGGGGTAAATTGGAACAAGCTTACAGGGGGGAAAGTTGACAAAAGATAGGGAGAACCTTAAAAATATAGATGCCTTTTGTTGGAGTGATAAAACGTCTAGCTATTTATACTGTGGTGATTGTTAGGGATATGTGCAAAGATTAGCTATTAGGATGTTCATTATAGTGTTGTTTAATAATAAAAAAAAGAACACAATATGAGCTCAAAAATACGAAGAGAATTTAAATAAATCCTAGTGTACCTGTTATAAATCAAACCATGGAAATATGGTCCCTAGCATGGAAATATGTTTCTGAGAATGTCTAAAATCTAGTTTATTTTGTAAAAGAAAATATGTCATCTCATATTATTTAGAGTATATAGAGGTGATTTTAAGAGTGGCTGTGTCTGGGATTACAGGTGATTGTATTTCTTCGCTTTTGCACATCTGGGTTCTCTCATTTGTTTTGTGTGGGGAGCAGTGACTTTTTTTTACAAAAAGAAAAAGGTATTTGTATCTCAGCAGAGAAAGCACTGGCTCCACCCAGTACCTGCCACCTCATGCCACCCTCTCAAGCCAAGCCAAGCCAAGGGGAAGCCTAGGCACCTTGACAGTGACCTCCCAAGACTCAAGCTCCTTCTTTATCCTCAGGGAAGGAAAGCCCCCCTGTAAGCGATACTCCAGATGAGGGCGATGAGCCCATGCCGATCCCCGAGGACCTCTCCACCACCTCGGGAGGACAGCAAAGCTCCAAGAGTGACAGAGTTGTGGGTAAGTGGGTCACTGGCCACCTCCATGCCTGTGAAACTTTTATCTCTTTGTATTTGGATGCAAGTCATTTTATCCACTGTGTTCCCTCAACTGGCATATTAGAGAAATACGACACAGAGATCGGCAGGATGAGGGTCCTCTGGTATGTGGGAGGATGGACACTCACAGGCCAGCATGACCGTGAGAGCCACACATACCCCATAAAATGTCCGAGTTGAGGAGCAATCTTCCCCAGGAATGCATCTCTATTACTGTCCCCTGTCCTCACTACCGTTTCAGGAATATCAAATGTTATGGATTGTGTTTTGGCAAAGTGCTTCAGTGTTTGGGTTTAGAAGAAGCCACATCTGGCCATTTTGTGTTATCCCTCTAATCCCTAGTTCTTAAATTTCAGATTTAACTGAAAATAGAAAGTTTCATAAATGGTAATTTTTAAATGTTAGAAAAAAATCTAAGTTAGCACAGATTTACATACCTTTTCCATAAAAAAAGTATGTATGGAACCATCTGCAACTCCACTGGCTAACTTACTTACACATGCGACAGTTTGTGTTTGGAACACTTCACCCCCCCTCTTTATTTCCAGAAATCAAAGACTGAGAGAAGTTAATTAACCAAGGTCAAATGACAGAGTCAGAATTGAACCGAATTTCTGACTCAAAGGCTAGTCAAAAATTCAGTTATACCATGTTCTCATGAGCTAATGAGTCAGCAGTTCCTTGGAATACCTGTTTTCTTCTTTCAAAAGAGAAAAAGCTGTGATACTGAGAGCCACCTATTGATACAAAAGAATATCATGAAGGACATACAGGTAAAATGAGGTACACTGGATCCGTATGGGTCAGCTACATAAGCTCCCATAGCCGAGGAGGGAACACACACGTAAAATTCTCAGGCTTATGCGAATCACCTCACCGTCTGCCTGTAGGACACCCTCATGCAATAATGGGAAATCGCAATAACTGAGAATTTTATCTACATGTATAGAAAACACACTTTATATATTTTTTATGTGTATTAGAAACCAAGTAGATAGGCATAATGGTTCTTTTGTTTTTTTTTACTCAGCAATACAGTTAATGACACAAACAGATAAAGATAGTGGCTAAAGCCATTTGGTATAGATGAATCCAGAAAACAAGTACATTTATGAATTATCTTACCCTATAGGAAAATGGCTATTATAAGCGGGAAAGCAGAGGGGAAGAGAAATGAACTTGTGGCTCATCCGCTCTAGTCTACCCAAAAAAGATACATACATCATTTCAGGGTTTTCCAAAGTTGGGATGCAAATGATCATGTTTGATTTCAACTTAGGTTTTTATTTTTGAGATTATCTTCTGTGTATTGCAAGTGATACTGGTTTTACCATACACTGTACCGCTATAAGGGTTCCTTTCAAAACACATTTATATAAGTTTAAAAATCAAATGAAATGAAAACATGAAGTCACTAGTAATACATAGATATGATAAAAGTTTGCAAAAGTGGCGCAGGAATAGCCATTTGGAGGGTGATGTTACCTGACTTGTTTAGTTCCTGAGGCACCCAGTGCCAAGGGTACTGTTCTCCCTGCTTAATACAGGGGCAAACAGATGCCCACACCCTGCCTGAGAATACAGAGAGGCTCAGGGACTGAGCCAGAATAAATGACCCGTGAATCATGTAAATGAGAGCCTGGACGTCAGAGTGAGGACGCCGGCTCAGGTCACTGTGGAGAAGGAGATGGGTTCTCTCTGGAATCCCTGCAGCTGCCCTTAGAGGCTGTGAGCTGTCGTGGCTGGGGGCATCCTTTAGGGAACTGAAAGTCAGGCTGATTCCTGGAGAGTGAAGACTAGCACACATGCCTTCAAAACACTGTCAGTATCCTG
Organism: Cacajao melanocephalus; assembly: GCA_963573385.1. NCBI lineage: Eukaryota > Metazoa > Chordata > Mammalia > Primates > Pitheciidae > Cacajao > Cacajao melanocephalus. The sequence continues at coordinate 174,981 of CAUYLG010077188.1, read as the reverse complement.
TCCCTTATGGACTTCACATTGTTGGTAGGTTTTCCTCCGTGGGAGATCACCCAGCACCCGGTTGGCATTACTGACAGGTTCCCAGAGCTGTGTCTCTTGGTTCGGAATCCTGCCCTCGGTCCTAGCTGTACCCAGCACAGGCATCACCTTGGAGTCAGGGGCAGGTTTGTGATTGCCCAGAGGCCCTGACCCTGCCCTTTATCATGTTTGACATGATTTTCAGTCTACTTTTTCTTCAGGATGAAGTTGAGAAAATATGACTTCAGAATTGTGAAATTAAAAAGCCCTGGAAAACCTCTTTGCTTGGCTTGTAAATAGCAGTTGATGCAGCCCTGTGGATGGGCGGGGACAGCCATGTGACGTGGTCACTGAGATGATATAGGAGAATGGGAGAATGAATGCTTCTCAGTGGAGCTGGAGGCTATAGGAGTGATGGGTTACTGCAAAGAAAGCAAAAAATACGAAGGCCTGCACGACAAACCGGGTACCACACAAAAGGACAGGCTTGAGAAGAGGAAGTGAGGGAGGGAGAGGATCTCACAAGACCCAAGTGCCCAGGAGACATGGAGGGAAGAGAGGGTTCTTCACAGAGCTGAGTTAGACCACCCTTGATGGTTATGGAAGGAAACCAGCCGGCTTTCGTATGTGGTGACAGGCTGTTCATTCATTTGTAGTGTATAGCATTAAATAAATCAAGTATGTAGAGAACATTAGGAAACAATATGAAAAGGTAGGGAAATTCATGGATAAAGGAAATAGACTGGGTACCGTATTTCATGAAATTATTCCATGGGAATAAGTCATCAGAGCAAAGGACTGTAAAGAGTGCACAGCAGGAAATGAGAAGACAGCACTCCACGGGGACAGAAGCCATGGGGCTGGCAGGAGGAAGTGGAGTTGCTTAAGTGCAGGGTGAGCAGCAGGGTCGGAGAGTGCCGTGTGGGTAAGGCACACCTCAGAAGGGACAGGTCCAGGCCCCCTCCTCCCTGGCCTGGAGCTTCTGGCAAGGCTTTTCTTCTCTGAGCCTCAATTTCCTCTTGAAGGTAGCAATAGCAACTGAACCCATGTCACAGAATGGGCTTGATGGTTAGGTGGAAGATATGTAGACATACTTTGTTGAAGTATGTAGATACACTTTGTTGAAGATGGCGTAGCAAAGACACAAAGTAAAAAGGACAGAGAAAGAAGTGCAACTTGTGCAAGGCAGAAATTTCAAAGATTTATGAGAAGGGTAAAGGAACCTATTGGAGCTTCAGTTGGGAAAAGGGAGAGAATAGATGACCTTGTAACACCAAGGATAGAAAAAGGATTTCTTACTTTAAAAAAAAAATGGTCCAAAGAATAAGCAAACTGAAAACAGCCAGAAGAGAAAGGAGGAACTCGTTAGAATAGGGCAAGACCAAAGGACAGAGTAAGGGTGCTGGCCAGCACCACCTAACCAAGTTCAAGTCGAGCCAGCTGTCGCTGTTTCAAGGAGAAATAGTGAGAGGCTAAAAGATGAAAAAAAAAAAAAAGGTGGAAAGTTATTTGCTAATAATAGATTACAAGGGTATCTGCTTTAGAAAGAGACAAGGAACGCTTTTGGAAAGCTGTGAGCTGTTATGACCACTGACATCCTTCAGTTTTAGACAAATCTAATCTCAAGGATAACAGACTATATTAATAAACAAATTGATGGGAATGGTGGAAATCAGTCCCCTGTGATGAGGGTGCGAGGTTATACTGATTGGTGAGTCACTCCCAGAATAAGCAAGTAATGGTTTCACACCTCATTGCTTCATTCAATGTGGAAGGAACATTCTAGGTTTGTGTATAAGTTTGGGGAGAAGGAGACAGAGCCAGGAGGGAGAGCAGCCCTGCAGCCATGAGTTGGCCTTGAAACAAAGGATTTAAAGTGCTGCTTGAAGAATTTAAGTTGGACTTAAAAGAGAGATGTAGTCTTGACTCTCCTTTTGGCAAGGGGAGATTTAGTCATCAGAATGGTCTATTTAATGAGACTCTAGCTTGTTCTTCTGAAGTGGTCTTTTTAAAAACTAGAGAACTCTCACCTCTCTGAAGTGGTTGCGTCTGAAACTGTTTCAAGCTGAGCGTGCACTCAGTGACCTCTTCAGGCAACCCCAAATTTACTCAGTCAGCCATGGCACACATACTAGAAAAGTAGAAACACGAATTCAGACTTAGTCTGAAAACTCTTGAGCAGAGGCTCTCAAAAGTTTTTCATTTAGGAATTACATCGGAGTTGGAGTCTGGAGAGCAGATAAGTGTTTTGCATGAGAAAAGTAACAGCTTAGTTATTTTCTTCCCTTATTCAGTAATACCTCCATTTTTTTCCTCCTTCGCTATACATCCCTTTTTGCCAGTTACCGACTTCTCTCTTATACACATTTCCATGTCCTAAATTAACCAAGGGTCCTCAGCCACTAGGATTCTATTGACGAGCACACAGGTCTGGAGGTTGAGTAAGGGCATTCCTCCCCATGAATTCAGGCAACAGGGGAGGCATTTGGGTGGGTGGAACAGAGGAACAAAAGACCAGAGGATAGAGAAAAAAGATTCCAGGTTAGAAAATGGGATGGCCACCCCGGAGAAAGAAGACAGGCTAATTTAGGGCTTAGAGTAAAACTGAAGAAAAAACACAGGGCAGAAGCACAGGGACGCTGTAGAACTGAATTGGGAGCACGACTGACGTAAGCAGAGATGGGTTGGTTGAATCCGTGCAAGGCGGAAGGATGGAGGCCCATATGGGCCTGGGACAGGGCCTACTAAATGATTTGCTATCTGGCTTGATAACTGGGACAACCTCAGGCGGTAGTTATTCAGGTGGGAGGAAACGTGAGTTTGAATATAGGGAGATAAGGTATATTTCTAGATGCCCCGGTACATTCTAGAATGTGCTTCTTTGGCTCTGTACACTGGAGCAGCCAACTCCTCAAGCTGTTAGGAGATTGCCATGATTTCATGAGCGGTTTATTTCAGCTTGCATCTCACAGTGTGGTGTTCATAGGCACAGGCTCTAGGCGTCCTGAGAGAAACTAAATCAGTACAACTTAGGTTCTTCACGTTGAATGGTTTGAAAAGTATTTGATTTACAACTGAAAAAAAAAAAATAGAAAAAAATCTAGATATTTTCCCCCTGGACAACAGAACAAATGATTGAGTGTATAAAAGCATAAATCTTTTTTTTTTTTTAATTCATTCAATCGAAGTAAAAATTTCTTTACTCAACCATGAGTTCTAGGACTGCAGTGGGAATTGTAAGAGGATTACTATATTTTTAATTGGCTATTCTGTTGCCAAATCTCCCCTTCATTTTAGAGTGTCAGGCAGAAGACTGGCACAGTACTGGTGGGTAGACAAATGGTACCAACAGTCCTCTACAGCCTGGGAGGGAAGGAGCGGTGCTGGGGACAGCTTTCACCATGGAAAGAATGCAGCTGTTCTGGTCTCATTGGAGATTGGGCAGCAGGCTTTTGAGCACGGATGCGGAGCCTGCTTATCTAATCAGCAGCTAGAGGAAGTTGTTTTTATCTGCGAAATGCATCTCTTCTGAACCGATAAACCCCATTTTAGCTGGGGAGAAATATTATCTAGCAGCATCTGAGCATTAGCTGCAGCTGAGCTCAAGCATGTTCAAATGTGAGAGAAGTCTCAAGCCGAGAACTATTGAGCTTCAAGTGGCTGGAGTGTTGGTTTTCAAGTTTTCTTTTTTCTTCTCCTTAAGGAATAACTGAAAGCATATTGTTTGGATTCTTGTTCACCTTGCTTTTTTAGTTCTTTTCCCCCTTCATAGTTGAATTATTATTCAGTGGTCCATAGAGCAAATTTTGAAAATTCTGTGTTACTCATCTTGCAATTTACTATCTCTATCTTGGAATGACTTGTGAAGACAGCAGGTATTGTCAGCATGGACATATCCAAACCAAAAAATGCCAGTTGGAAAACCTCCCCTTTTTCAAATTTCCCAAACATGAGATATAGCATCACAAAATAATCTGCCCACCTCTAAGCTTTTCTGTGTTTGATAAGAGAGTCTATCATGTAATAGGTTCATTGCTTTGCATTTCAAAGTAAATTTTAATTTACAGTCTTCTAGATTGCCTTTTGGGTAGGTTTTTTCTGACTGCTAATTTGTCAAAAAGTTCAGAATGTTTAGGGATCATGATGTCTTCCACAGAACCTCATGACAGCTTTGATTTTAGATTAAAGTAAGTGACTTTTGTGCTTTATCAGTTACCATCTTGTACTAGGTTTTGGAATAGACCAGTGAGATCAGACAGCAGAAGTTTAATCACTTTCCTTGGAAAACTGAAATTGATGTGTGTGTGTTTGTGTATATGTGCATGTGGTAAATGTGTCTTGTGTGTGCAAGTGTCTGTATATATGTGGGGGGTATATGTGGTGTATGATGTATGTATATGTTTGTGTGTGGCATGTGTATGTTTATATCTGTGTATGTACATGTGTGTTTATGCATGTAGTTGTATGTGGTATGCATGTGTATGTGTGTGCATGCATGTGTGTGCTGTGTGTATATGTATGTGAAGTATATATGTTTATGCTATGTATATGTATATGGGATGTGTATGTGTGTGATGTGTGTATATGAATGGGATGTTTAGTGTATATGTGTGTTGTGTATGTGTGTATGGGATGTGTGGTGTGTAGTGTAGTGTGTATATACATGTGAGATGTGTAGTGTGTGTGTGTGGTCTGTATATGTGTATGGGATGTGTGGTTTGTAGTGTGTATATGTGTATATGATATGTGGTGTGTATGTATACTGTGCAGGATGCATGGTGTGTGGTGTATATATGTGGTGCGTGTGTGCATGGAATGTGTAGTGTGTGGTGTGTGTGTATGGGATGTGTGGTGTATAGTATATATATGTGTATGGGATATATGGTGTGTATGTGTGACATGTGTGCATGTGATGTGTATATTTCTGCAGGATGTGTGGAGTGTGGTGTATATGTGTGCATTGGATGTGTGGTGAGTATATGTGGTGTATATGGTATGTATGTTTGCATGGGATGTGTGGTGTGTATGTGTGTATGGGATATGTGGTGTGTATGGGATGTGTGGTATGCATATGTATATGAGATGTGTGGTAGGTATGTATGTGAGATATATGGTGTGTATGTGTATGGGATGTGTGGTATGTGGTGTGCAAGTGTGTATAGGGTGTGTGGTGTGTATGTGTGGTGCATTGTGTGTGAGCTATGTGGTATGCATGTGTGGTGTGTATGTATGTGAGGTGTGTGGGATGTGATATGTAGGTGTGTATGTGTGGTGCATTGTATGTGTATGGGATGTGTGGTGTGTGATGTGTTTGTGTGTTGTATGTGTATGGGATACATGGTGTGTGTGTGTGTGTGTGTATGGGATGTGGTATGTATGTGTGTTGTATGTGTATGGGATGTGTGGTGTGTCTGTGGTGCATGTGTGCACATGCGTGTGGCAGCTGAGCCACAGGGTGTTGCTGTGCCCGGGAGCAGGCCATGTGGATAGGCAGGCCCGGCTCTGTCATTTTCCAGCTATTGGCCCTGGTATGTGGCTCTGCCATTCCTGCACTGTGAGGTGAGGGCATTCCCCCGATCCTGGCTGTCATGTCTGTGAAGCCTGACCCAGAGGGGCACAGCATAGACCGCTATCCCAGGCAGCCGCGCTGACATTTTCATTGTCTGCATTTTGGCATGCTCCGTGTCAGACATTCCTTTTAAGCAGGTGGCTTTAGGGAGAAGCTCTGACTCACTGATCCCAACAAAAAGCTTACAGTTCCTCGGTGTTTAAAAAAAAAGGTGGGGAGGGAGCAGCTTGTGGCCAGTCTGGCAAGGCCCACAAGGTCCCGGAGAAAGCTCGGTTGGCAAAGCCATGTGGTTCCCACAGGTGGAAGCACTGGGGCAGGAGGAGCCCTGCCTGGCCCCCGGGGAGACAGAAGGAGGGACGAGTCATTGTGCCACAGGCACTGGCAGTGGGGTGTGCATGTGGACTGCAGTCACGCCTCTGCTGTCCCCTTCTTTAGGAAGGTGTGGAGATGGCAGGAGTGGGGTGGGCTCCGGCTCAGGCTCAGAGGCACAGGAGGCCTGTACTTGCTGTGCGGCTGAGGAATGAACGGTGCACTGCTGGGAAGGGAAACCTCAAACGTGCTGATCTGGGAATCAGGTGGCCTATCAGATAGCTCGTCCTCAGGACAGGCAGCAGCCAGAGGCCAGGAGGCCTTTGGTGCAGAAGAGAGGTGGGCCAGGGGGCACGGCAGGAGGGGAAGTGGGGCAGGGAGGGGCGTCCCAGCAGCCCCGTGCTGTTTGCCCCTTTGAGGCGGCTCCATCTGTTGGTGCAGTGTCCACCTCGGTGACTGGGGCCACAGGGATTCCACTGAACGCAGTGGGAACAGCCCAGAATAGGGGTCAGTATGAGACCCAGGGATGGTGCCTAGTCTCGGAACCATCCAGACGGTAGGGATGTGGGTGAGTTCCAGCTGTGGAACACCATCAGCTCAGGAGGGACAGCCAGCGAAACCAGCAGGACCACAGGGGCTCTGGGGAGTAAATACCTTTAACTGTCTAAGGGAGGAGCAGAGAAGGAGATAGAGAGTAAGTTGTGTGATTCGGGCAAAATTTCTAGAAACAAACATGGCAGGGAAGCCTGGGACAGTGATTTTAGCGAAGTCGAAAGGAATTGCCAGGGACTGGATGGAGACTGAGAAAGAGGTGTCTGGGGGGTTGGTGGTGGATTTCCCACAAGCAGCTCAGTAGGGTTGGGGCAGAAACCAACCTTGTGAGAGGGACCAGGAGCAGCACAGGACCGGAGGCAGCAGCTGTGGGCTGGCGGTGGCGTCAGGAACAAGGGAAGAAGACAAGGAGTTGGTTGGGGTCAGGGGTTGGAGGGGATGGTATTTATAGAGTAGTGTTTTTAGGAGAAGGTTTAAATGTGATTGAAGGCCAGTAAGTGGGAGCTAGTGGGGAAGAAAGGATGAAAATCTAACCGGCAGCCCCAGGGTAGGCCGGCATGAGTCACCTATAAGCTGGGCCTGGGCCTGGGCCTGGGCCTGGACTATCCCCCAGGTCTCCTTCTGGCGCTCTCCTCCCTTTGCTTAGGGCTCTGTGCAGAGGTCCCACACAGAGTGGTCTTCCTGGACACATGTTCTAAGATAGTGTTCTCCTTGCCCTGCTTTACAGCAGCAATGTCACCACTCACGGGTGAAGAACTCAGCTCTGATTTGCTCCCTGTGTGATCCCCAGCACCTGGGCATTCCCCAGCCTGCAGTAGGTTGGTATCTGATACATGAGTATTGAATGAATGAATGGAATGTGGCACTGCTCTCTCAAAGATGAGGGCAAATAGAGTGTGTAGGACAGTAGCAAGAACTTTCTAACTGAGAGGAGAGAATTTAAGACTGCATCTGACTGTTCATCATTTTATTTTAGGTCACTGTTTCTCAGTGGACACAGTGGTATCTCGGGTAGAGGGGCACTTTTTCGGGTGAGACTCCCCTTCCCATTGCAGGATATTTAGCCACCCACATCACAGGTGGTACCATGGTGATTGTGACACCCCAAATGTCTCCACATTTCCTAGGGGAGGCCCCTGCTGGAAAAGCCATCATTTAGCCCAGACTCATCCATCCTCACTTTCTTCAGTACCCCCCACTCAGAAGAGCTTTGAAAATTCAGAGGGGCAATCCTTGGCAGATTTGTTAGGTTTTTTAATAGAGCAAGTAATGTTCCAGAATCTGACATGTGAATTAAAAAAAAAAAATCTGTGGAGAAATTGGACTAGAAAAGGTTGAAAAATGCAAACCTTGCCTTTTCAACCATGTTTGTAGTGGTGACTACGTGTCTTCAAAGGTGCAGATTAACTATGAAAAGATGCTTATTTTTATAAACAAAAACCAGTATTAATCTCAATCTTCATTTTATTTTGATGCCTTCAATTCAAGATCACATGGAACCTAATTGGTTCAATAAGTAGAGGCAACTTCCAGAAAATATAGAGATCCTCAGATTAAAAGTGCTGTCAGAGTAGATAGAGAACGTTTTCTCTTGCCGGGTTTTTGGTCCCAGTTTTATTTTCTGCTTTGTTCCATCTGCGTTGAAAGAATAGTTAGTTCTGTATATAAAACAACCCACCGACATTTCATTAACTTTCTTCTACATGGGGTTTCAGAAAGAAATGGGAAAAAGAAGGGAGGGGCGTTGAGCTGTGGTTGCCAGTTGCCACCTGTCCCCTATCTGGTTAGGGCATTTTCTGATTTGGGAAGTGTAAATATAACCCAGAAAAAACAGCTTCCCCTCCTTTTATGCAAAAGTAGAAAGGCTTGAAGAGAGTACAGCCTTAACCTTGCCCCGGAAAGTTTCCGCAGAACGCGTTAGACTAAATGAAAGCCCTTGCTCTGGGGGAGTGGGCCATGCCAGGAAGCTGCCATGCCAAGCCCTCTCTTGCTGGCAATTCAGGGCTGGGTCTGGGCTACTGTCTCCCACCAGATAAGACCAGCTTTCTTCAAGGCGCTAAAAGGAACCTACATTTCACAAATGACCGCAGACCTGCTCACCATTTTAAATTCTTTGCCTGTTAGGATCAGTGAGATAACAGAAACTTATGGGAAACTCAGAAAGCGTGCTCCGGTGAGCAGTGAGCCACCTAGAATCAGCCAACTGCTAATACTCAGAAAATCTGCCAGGCTGTTGGTAAACTTTTGGTAGCTTGAAGTCGACTGTGGTTGGGCGTATTTACAGCACAGAAATCAAGGAATGCTGCAAATCCGGGCTTTTTCTTTTTCTTTTTGAGAGCCGGTTTATCTGCACACCACTGACTTAAATACACTTTTAATGTCCTGACAGCTGAAATTTGACAGTGAAATTTGAAAGGAGGAATTTTTGTGGGGTAGGGGTGTGTGTGTGTGTGTGTGTGTGTGTGTGTTGTGGAGCAGGAGCTGGGAAAGGGTGACTCTATTGGGGAGGACTGTGGGGTACATATATATAATTTGTCCAACAAGAGTTGGTTCCAAAGGACCCTTTACTGTTGATACCCCAAACTGGAAATGCTGCAGCAACTAACTCTCCATATTCTAAACAAAACACTTCTTTAGCATTTAGTTTGGTTGCTGGGGGAGTATGATCAGAAAAGTATTCTGTGTCTTATTTATGAGATATTATTATTGCTATTGCTGTTATTTGGAGTGGAATGATTTTTATTTGGGGCTGAATGATATTTAAATGTAAAGCAAGATGTCTAAATTATATTCATATGTTACTAAATTCATATGATTTTTCCAGAAAAATATTAGCCCATGCAATATTCTTTAATTCCTGTGATTAACTTGGTCTTCTGCAAAGAAATTTCTGTTGACTTCCTTAGATGAAATGCAGCCCTGAGATGGGTGTGCAGGCCCAGGAAGTGGCCTGTGCAGTTCTCCCTGTGCCTGCAGGGGTGGCTTCGTGAGGGCACTTTCTCAGTAAGGGCTTAGCGGTACGTGCATGTGTAGGGAGACTAACAGAAAACTTCCTCTACCGCAGAAGGGCTGGAGACACTGTATTTTTGTGCTTTGAAGCACCTGACACTTGCTGCAACTCCATTAACTGAAGAGCCGTTTGGTGCCCTAGTTTCAAGAGTGAGTTCAGCTGCAGGGATCTGAGAGACAGGTCTAGGGTGTGTCTTTGCAAGGCCTGCTGCCAGGAGAGTACTTCCCCCACAGGGGATGTGGCTGCAGGCTGTCGATTTCCACTGAAATCACCGGGTGGTGATTCCGGTGAAGCCCTGAACATCCGGTGTCACTCCTCACCAGGCTGGGTGTGATCGATGGAAGGCCTCCGGCACAGCCCCTTGCTGCATGGCGGAGCCCAGTGGCAGATGTGGCTGTTCTCTTTTTCAGAATGAAGGACTGTTACCCTGGAAGTGAAATCCTGCTGAAATGAGAAAAGGGCTGTTATTATATTTCTACGGGCAGCTATATGACCATTTTTATTATTATTCTTGGAACCTGGCAGAATTTTGACTGCTTGTGCAATATCTCTATGCTCTCCGGTTGAACTTGGTGGCAATAAAAATAAGAATCTTCCAGTGCCCCTGAGCATTTCTACTCTGTCCATAATGTTTAGTGACAATTAACTATTACCAGGTATAGCTACCCTTACTTAATCTTAGCGTTATGGTGTAAGTAATCCTTAGTGAAATGATTGTTCTATAGAGAATGCTGTGATCTAAGGGAAGTGACTTTCATCCTGAGATGATCAAGGAGTTGTTTTTGTCATTCCAAAGGCTGCATTTACTCGCTGTTTTAAAGTATTATTGCTACTCATGTATGGTCTCAACACTGATTTTTATATTTGACTTTGTAGCTTTAAGTGTAAAAATTTAAGAGTTTATATGTGTTAGTTAATTTTTCCCATTTCAGTAACCATGTTTATTATTGATGGAGTCTCCTAAAATATACCCTTAAAATCTGCTTGCCCTGTGCACATTTTAAATGTTAGGGGTTCTTTTTTTTTTTTTTTAGACAGAGTTTCACTCTGCATCCCAGGCTGTGGTGCAGTGGTGCAATCTTGGCTCACTGCAGCTTTCGCCTCCTGGGTTTAAGCAATTCTCCTATCCCAGCCTCCCAAGCAGCTGGGATTTACGGGTACCCACCACCATACCCAGTTAATTTTTTATGTTTTCAATAGAGATGCGGTTTCACTATGTTGGCCAGTCTGGTCTCAAATTCCAGACTTCAGGTGATCCACCTGCCTCAGCCTTCCAAAGTGCTGATCACAGCTGTGAGCCACCGTGCCCAGCCGGTATGGAGTCTTTCTAATCAGAACATAGGCAGACTGTCCCAGCTTTATGCCTTATGAGATGCAACAACCTTGAACAGTCATTGTTTGAGGGACAAAGGTTTTACAGACAGAGGGATGTTAGCTAGCATCTGTGGAACATTATTTGTGAAATACAGGAATCTGATATTACAAGGTAGCACTGTCCAATGCGAATGTAATTGGACCTGCATATGCACTTGTCCATTTTTTAGAAGCCACATTCAAAAAGAAAAATGACACAGGTGAAATTAATCTGAATATATTTTCTTAATTGAGTATATCTAAATATCATTTAAATAGGTACTCAGTATAAACAATTGTTAATGAAATATTTTACTCTTCTTGAACTATGTCTTTGAAACCCAGGGTGTATTTTTTTTATCCTCACCACACACTTCAGTTTGGGTTGATCACATTTCAAGTGCTCAGGAGTCACATGGGTCCAGGGGTTACCTATTGGATAGGGCAGATCTTGAAAGTTCCGAAGAACTATGTGTCATTATATCGTGGCGGGGGGTGGGGGGGAAGGCTTTTTAGATTCACACTTATTGAAGGTTAGCCAAAGACTAGTCATTTATCAACTCTCTAAAAGTAGTTTTTAAATCAGTTTGCTTTTCAAAGCATTTTCTCAGTGTTCAATCACAAATGTATGTGAATACCTGCCTTTTAATTCTTTCATTTTTTGCCTGCGTTTGACTTAAAGAAAATCTAGGTCCAGTCCAATTTTAACCATTGGGTTTATTTTATGTAGCTGTATTTTAAGTATAGGTCTTGTAGGCATTTTGGTTAAGTGCAAAGTAACGAGATTACAGCAAATACAGCAACATGTAAACATGTCAAACAAAGCGGTTTTTCAAATTTAAGTAGCTGAATTAAATGTAGAAGTACATGACATTTAGCTTTTGTCTTCATCCCCTTCATTTTATTCCTGTGTACTCTATGGTACTTTTTAAAGTTGGGAAGTCTTCTTTAAATTTTTGAAATGAGGTAGGCTACTTTATAGACATGAGGCAGGTTCCCTGAGAGTGCCCTTGAGGACAGGCTCTAAGTAAACTAAGCTGCAAAGACAGACACCATCATACCTATGGAACTGTTTTGCAAAAGTGTGGAGAGTAATGCCTCTTGATACTTCCTAAAAGATGCTTTTGCAACCTGATGAAGCAACAGAGGAGAGGTGATGAAGGAAAGGTTGTGTTTTGTCTTTTTTTTTTTTCAAAGAGAGAAAGATGAGCAGCAAGCTGCCTGCCTGCAGCCTGAGAAGGCAGTTCCACCTTGGCACCCAAGTCCTCATAGCCCAAGCGGGGCCACTCTGCCATGTGAATCTCCTCCACCGTGTGCAGCCCAGACCCCAGCCTTCCTGTGTAAGGGACACCTCCTGCCTCTAACCGCTGCTCTTCCTGCAGTTCAGGAGACAGCGTGTGCTCCTGTGGCGGCTATATTTCCTGAGTACACCATGATCCAAAAAGGCACAGATTCGTCATGGAGGCTTTGATTGGGCTGTTACTGTTTCTTGACCTTTCTTGTTTGCTTACCTGTTTTTTTCCTTCCTCCTTTTTCCTTCTTTTGTCTTTTTTCCTCTTCCTTCCTCTCTTCCTTTTTATCTTTCTTTTCCCTCCTTTCTCTTTCGCCTTTCTTTCTTTCCTTCCTTCCACTTTCTTTCTCTCCCTCTTTTCCTCCTCTCTTTCCTTCCTTCCTTCCTTCCTTTCTTCCTTCTTTCCTTTCTTCCTTCCTTCCTTCTCTTTTCTCGTTGGCTTTCATCCATTCCTCCTTCCTTCCTCTCCTTTTCTCTCTCCCTTTATTCCTTTTAACATTTGATCAGGGATATTATTTCATCAGTATTCTGTTACTTGGGTCCAAGAACTAGTGACCAAATTGTTTTTCCCAGGAGTAAACTTTTCTACAAGACATAGAGAAAGGGCTGCCAGTACCATCAGGCACACCATCCTGTGTGATAGGTAACCTAAAATATTAGTACAGCTGGGAATAACTGGAAGAGTCAAAGCCACACAAATTTCTTGCATTTTCCCGCTCATTAAATGAATTAGGGATTGCGTGGTTTGAGATTTGTGGACAAGAGCTACTTCTTTGCACAAGAGGCTTGTGCCAGGAGAATACACACCGTGGTGAAAATGTTACTGTCTCTAGCTATGGTCATCTCGTGTCTTTAACTGAGTGTACTACAGTGCAGAGGGATGGGCTGAAGGCCTGATGCACCAGCTCGCATGCCCAGCAGACTCAACCTTGGGGGTCCGAATTTTTTCCATCACTCATATTTATTTTGCATCTCCCTCTTTTGATCACCTTCAGAGACCCAAGCACTTGCTTTAGTATATTTGAGTCTGTGTTTTATTTTTCTTTTAAAAATAGTCCAAAATCCTTTTAGAACCTAGACCTTTGAATAAAGTGTTGACTTAAGCCAGGAAATGCTGTTTTTGTTCACCAATAAGGCTTAATTGTGAAGTCTGAGAATTGCTTTCTGAGCTGACTTATGAATTTACCCACCTCTTTTTTCCTCAGCCCCCAAAAAACCTCCAGAAGGTGAGCCCAGCTTGTTGTAAAAGATTTTTGAAAAGGGAGTCCTGGTTTTAAGTTTCAGTTCTCTGCTTTACCAGAATCAGGATGTGTGGGGCAGGCCTACCTTCTCCTTCTTCATCTGCAAAATACGTTGAATGAAATTGTATTTTTTCATAAATATATGATACGTAAAGTGGCATTTCAAAAACGTATTCATCTGCATGACCGGGTCGGGAAGGATGTACTGTTTGCCTTGTGTCTAGTGTGTGACTGTCCTCACATGCAGATGCTCAGGCCACATCTGTTGATGTCCTTTGCCTTCACTTCTTTGTCCCTTCCAAAGACTCCTTTACAAACTCATTTGGCAGTGTTTATAAGCCAAGTTCCTTCTCTCCACACATCACCAACCATAGGGCAAGTCATCCACATTTCACCTCTATATTTTTTGTGCTTGGGGAAACACATTTTACAACTTCCAGACTGTTTTCCTAAGTTCATCTGAGCATATCTAGAATTTTCCATTCATCTGCATCAGTGCTAAAAGTACAAACATTATGTATAAGCTCTTATACTGCAGTTATTTTGTACCTCGTGTGCAGGTAGATTGCAGGATCCTTGCAGGCAGGTACCACATCTGCTTGAATTGCTTTGTGATCATGTAACACAATGCACTGTAAAAAGTAGAAACGCAATTAACATCTTAACTTACAGAAACACTAAATTCAATGTATTGTGATGATGCCTTTTTATGAGATAGACTTTAGAAACAGAAAATTATCTTAGTTGGAATTAACAGTTAGGAAGCCATATTTTAACTAAGAGATGAAAATACTTAAAAGGGAAAGGAGCAGTGCTTATACAGTTGAGGGAGACAAATAAAATATGTCATCTAAAAACTTAAATATATTAGGTTGGTGCAAAAGTAATTGCAGTTTTTGCCGTTAAAATAATATCAAAAACCGCCATTACTTTTTCACCAAACTGATAGATGGGAAAAATTAGAGGAATTAATATTTTTAAGCTTTGCTATATAACTAGAATATTCTTAGAAGTCTGGAGTCTGTGAAGGTCACAGCCTCTGGTCTTCTCCCAGCCCTTAGGGTATAAATAATATAAATAATCTGAATTGACAGCATCCTGGGATCTCAGAAATTATTAGTGCATCCCACATTGAATTAGCACCCTACTAAAATATTCGTGGGTATATATTATGAATTTGTTTTATCCTATTTGGTTGTAAAAACCATAAAGAAATCTGCAGGCTTATTAACATATTACTCAGAACCATATTCTCTCCAAAGCACAAACCAAATCAGTTATAAGATATTGGACTCAATCATGGCAAATCAGAGGTATATAAGACCTGTTTCTCTTGAGGAGCTAAACAAACTGCGGAGACCTAAAGGGAAGCCTTGCACCACACTCTACTTTAGGTTTGGAGCTCAGGTTTTGAGTGGTGTCAGCACTCCAGAATGCATGGGGCCCCCTGGGAGGTGGAAATTGAGCTGGCTTTGGAGGATCCACGAATGAGACGCATGCTTGTTAACTATCTGCGGTGGCCCAGGCACTCTGCTAGGCAGAGGGGTGAACCAGAAAGATGAGATTCATGGAGCCAAAGAGTTTGCCTTCTGGTGCAAGAAAAGATACATGTAGCTTGGCAGAAAGAAAAAAAAAAGGTAAAAGATAGAAATGAAATAGAGAATAACCTATCTCCTTGTCCCGCAGGCAATTCTGCCTGGTTTTGAACATCTGGTTCAGTTAAAATACTTCAGGAAAATATTTAGCTTGATGCATTGAAGTCCTTGGCTGCTCTTGTGGGATGCGCTGATTTCAGTCTGACTGTTCTCCTAGGGGAAAGGGGAGCGGTAGCTCCTGTCTGCATGTGCATGAAACAGATGGAAATTAGAAGAGCTTCTAATGCAGACACCTTCATCCCACCCCCACTGCGCAGAGCTAGCCATGTGCACAGTGTGTTTGAACAGTGTTATGTCACCGCTGTGCGTGGAGATCCCCAGGCCCATAAAACATGCTAGACGGAAGGCTGCCAAGAGATCATCAGGACCCAGTGCGTAAGCTCTTTGTGGGCATCCTTAACAGGTGATCAGCTCCCCTGTTGAGACCCCTCAGGAGGCAGCCCGCTGTGAGTTTAGGGAAGCACTGATGATTAGAAAAGCCCTAAACTTCTGCTTCTCTCTCAAGCCAGCCCTGCAGATGTCTGCAGTGTAACTGCTTTCTCTTCTGTCAAGCAGAACCACCCTTCAAATCATTGACAACGGCTCTACAAGTCCCTCTAAATAGCCTGTTCTTAGCCGGGCACAGTGGTTCATGCCTGTAATCCCAGCACTTTGGGAGGCAGAGGCTGGTGGATCACAAGGTCGGTGGATCACAAGGTCAGTAGATCAAGACCATCCTGGCCAATGTGGTGAAACCATGTCTCTACTAAAACACAAAAAATTAGCCGGGTGTGGTGGCACACACTTGTAGTCCCAGCTACTCAGGAGGCTGACGCAGGGGAATCGCTTGAACCCAGGAAGCGGAAGTTGCAGTGAGCTGAGATCACACCACTGCACTCCAGCCTGGTGGCAGAACAAGACCCCATGTCAAACAAACAAACAAGCAAAAATAGGCTGTTCTTTTGGCTAAACTGTTGGTTTTCTCAGAATGTAATGAAGCAGACACCATGATACCTTTTCCTTGCTTCTTCTCACTGGTCTCACTCTTCCCTGGCATTCTTCAATGTGCCCGAGTCCCTCCTAGAACATTGCACCCAAAGGGCCTTCCTGGCTTTGCCAGGGAATGCAGAATGAAAAAGAAAGCCCAGCCCCTGCCTCCAAAGGAGCTTGCCCATGTGTAAATCTACCTTTCCCCTCAGGGTGTAATGAGAAACAGTTTCCCAAAGCTAGCTGTGTAATTCCACACAACTCACTGCCATTAGTCTGAGAAACCATGGCATATTAAACCCGTTTTCCATGCTTCCCAACTTTATTTACCATTCCAGTTCTGAGGGGCAGAGAGCTGAGCAGGAATAACACCTTCCTCGCTCCTCCCAATAGGGCATGTGAGCACGTATAAAATCGTGTTCAATTTCTGCAGCCACGACCCACGTTAACTGTCAACTAAGAACTCGTGAGTCAGTTTCTCGGGAACAGCCCTGAAGACATTATCTCCCGATTCTTGTATTTGTGCCTTTGATATTTGGAGGGAAGGGTAGGATCTGGCAATTATCGTTATCTCATTTGGTTCAGTGTGTTTCATTTCAGCCTGTTAAGATCTTCTGGAAATACTGCATGTGCTAGTTACAGGGACAGTGATAAATAAGGCAGCATTCCTGCCCTTGAGATGCTATTTCCACAGCTCCGTAAGATGCCTAGCTAAAAACAGAGCCTTTTTTGAAAACAGCCTAATAATCTGTTAAAATAATAATTGAAGGAAGATGAAGTTAGCATACCTGAGCTGCTAGGGATGCCTCCTGTTCTGATCCCTGACAAGGATCAGATCCCAGAGCCTCTGAGATCGCTGGCCTCCCTGTCTGCACAGGCCCGCGCTGAAGGAGAAACAGTTTATGATGGTTTGTCAGTGAAACAAGCTAAAATCAAAGTCATAGCCTTTTAACCACTGGAAACCAAGTTTCTGCGAGTTGCCTAAAGGGGGCAAAAATCCCATGATGCAACTGACACAAGCAGGAAAGCAGGTAACTGTCTCCCCAGGAGCCCTCCTTGACTTCTACTTTACTTTATCCATTGACGCTAGTCCTACAAGTAGCTTTGTCCATCCAATTTTTAGTTGCATTTCGTTTTTATTTTCGTGAGTGGAAATATTATCTTTAAGCAAATCAGTCCTCTCCTGAAATCCAGAATTCCCGGAGCTCAGTTTACATGTTTGACCCGTGTCACATGATTCCACCCAAGGGCAGGTGGATTACCATCGATACGGAAAGATTTCTTAGAAAGCTTAAGTGAAAGGGAAACCAGGGAGAGAATGTGCTTCGTGAGAATAGGTATGCGGACGGGTGTTTGTGACGCTCTGTGCAGCCCTCCTGTTTGCGTTGAACCAAGCTGTGCTGCAGATGGACGTCCATCCCATTTCCCCCACCTCGCACCAGAGAAGCTCACGTTGCAAGGTCCACAGAGGGGACCACAGAGCAAGGGGCCATGCAGGGGAGCGAGGGACATTTTAGTGTAATCAAAGCGTGAAGTATGCACTTTCCTTTATTTAGAAAGAATAAAGAAAATCCCAGGGTTTCCCTCTGATATGCTAGGGACATTTCCAAGAAAATTCCTTTTTTGAGAGAAATCTCCATTGATATCCCATCAGTCAGCCATACCTGCATAATTGGTAGATAGTCAAAGAAATTCATTTTTTAAGTTTGCCAGAAAAATAAATTCTTTGAAGTCTTCATTGCTGTCTCTGGACATGACGTATCTGGCTCTTCCAGAATCCATATTAGTCATAGCTGAGGAAGAAGGAGAAAGAGGGGGGGTTTGTTGATTATTGATTTCGTAAGATGCCCCACAGGTTGGCTGTTAGCAGAATTCTCACCTCCAAAAGGAAAATGAGTGTGAGCTATGTTCAAACAGAAACAGTTATTTTTGGCACATTCTTTGAGGTAAAAACACCTCCTTAAGCTGCTGCTTCCTCATTACTGTGGGACCAAGATTAGAGCAAGAACATAGTGGTTTTGAGACCCTACACGTCATCCACAACTACTTCAGAGGCCCTGCCCTCTTGAACAATGAGACGGGCCACCATTTTTTTTCAAGAATGAGCGAAGTGAACCACCACGCCAGATGTGGTTAAGTCAGCAGCCCTTCTGAAGATGGACGTGAGCTGGTCAGGGTAGAGCAGTCTCAGTCAGCGACTTGTTATTTTGCACAGCAGTGTACCCACTCATTGAATAGAATGCACCAGAACCGTGTACTGCAGATGCTAAGGAGAGTTGTCCTTCAAAAGGGAGACAGGCTGTGCGAGCCGTGGGGCATGGTTTATATAATTTGGTCCTTGTCATGGGCAGGCATGGTCCTCTCTCTGCTTCACAGATGAGGAAGGTCCCCAGCACAGACCCAGTCTCCATGTGGCCTAGAGGTGTCAGGCACTACTTAGCATCACCAGCCACCTGCTTAGTCACAGGGTCAGCCAGTTTATAACATAAACGGAGGTTAATGAACTGATCTTCCCATCACACAACGGGTGGGAACCCCTGTCTTCTGATTCTAAATCTTTTGCTCATTGACTCTTAGTCATTACCACTTTTTAGTGTGGCCCTGTGTGTTCATGGCCTTTGTTGCCATCAAAAGATCAACTGTTAGCTGAATAACATGCTGAGACATGTTGGTGTTGTGTTCTAAATAGCACCAGGAAACTGGTAGGGAAATCTGACTGTGATGGCTACTATCCAGTCTAGTTTCTCTTGCAAAGTGTTTGCTGAGTGTGTAATAAGGAGTAAGGAGGATGAATAAGAAATGGCCCGAGTCTTTCTAAGGGGGCAACATTTACAAAATAAGCAAGGAGAGAAATCGGCTTTGTTGAGAAGCGCATGGGCTTTTTAGAAGATAGGACATATATTCTGTACCTTCAGGAAGGGGTAGGATTTTAGAAGAGATTGATGGGGAAAAGGAACAGGGAGTGGGAACAAAATGTGGGCCACGGAAGAGCAGGTGTAACCATGGAAGCCCGACCCCCCGGCTTTGGTTTATCGTGGGCCAAGAGGATAGACTCTGTGGGGAGGGCTGGCTGCAGGGAGGCCTTCTAGAAGTCTATCCTGCAGGCAGTAACAACCACCCAGTCTATAAGCTGAGTGGGCGTGGGGGTGATGGGGAATGGGTGGGGGGTCATCGGGGTAGTTTACTCACCCCAAAATGTTAGCTAGTTGGAACCATTTCTTCTATTTCCTTTTATCAAGAAATCTTACAGCAAGTATCATTCTAGTGAAAACCTTGTCACATTGAGGGCATCTGTGCTTATGTTTTAACACATGTTATTGAGTCTGTGAAAAATAAGGCTGGAACCTATGAGCACCCTCCATGCAAAGTTTCCGTCAAGGCTTTGGAAACAAGACAGAGTGTCTTACTCATTTTATAAATTCATTCAGAAAGCTGTAGGTTTGAAAATTCCAAAGTTAAATGTAAGAAGTTCTGAGAAACACATGAAATTATCCCCACGTCAGTACAAGTGTCTCAGCAGAGATGGGAAGAGGGGCAGCAGGGTGTAGGGAGGCAGGGCGACCCCAGGATAAGCCTTCAGGCTGGGCTTGAATCCCACGGCCACCACCGTCCACTGTGAGACCTGGAGCTGGCTGGCCCCTCTCTGATCAGCACATGTTGATGCCGTCTCCTCAAGGGTACCGCGGTCTGACATCCCGGGATGCAGACCTGAACCCAGCACCCGCAGGGCCTGCACGTTCCCTCTTTGAGGCAAAGCCCAGCTCCAGAGGCTGGTCCCTGACTCTGCTTCTCAAGAAGCCTGTGCAGATGTTCCCCTCACCACTGTTTCCAGTCACCTTTGGCTTTCATGGTGCAGATGCTAAGTCTGGTTTTTCAAGGTCCATCTGGGAATTTAGTGAACTGAATGGGTAGCATTTCTGAACCCACCAGTAACCCATGCCCTCCACACTGATTTTGAAAGAGAGTTTGCTGCAGGTGACTTTGCAGCTGGGTAGAGAATCCTGGGGCAGGATTCTGAGGCAGGCAGATGAGTGAGGATGAATTGGGTTCTGATGGCACGTTACACCAGTGGACTCTTAACTATGACCTCGCCTCGTGCACAGATAACTCTGCCTTGTGCTTAACCGTTAGAAATGTGTCACTGAAGTGTGAACATATTTATGCTGTTAGATTTCCCATCATTTCTGTTCTTTCATTCCCTCTCATTTGCATTGGTTACTCATAAATGTAGATCTTTGGTACGATTTGTACAACTGCCGGGTGTCAATCTGTGAAATTGTGGAGCAAGCTGGGCTCTGGTAGCGCTTTATCCCTGCGTGCTGCCTTGCCCCGGTTGACTCAAAGGCAGTCTCACATTCAGCTGGGCTGGGGCCAAGGACCCAGGGAGCCAAATGTGCTTCTGTTTTCTGTATTTACCAATTTAAGACCTGCGTTTAAATACTAGCGATGCATTCTAGCAAAAGAGGTTTATATTTTAACACAGTAACTCTAATTGTTTAATTCAGTTTGTGTATTACCTCTCAGAATAAAAGAGTAGAAAGCAATTAACTAGAGACTTCTAAGTTTTAATTTAAGATCACCAAAACATTTACCATGTCGCAATGTTCATTACATGCTGTCTCTTTTTTAATGTCATTTTTATAATATGGGTAGTGGGGGTGTGGATTTAACCATTATATTTTTATGATATTGGGGGTAGATTTAACCATTATGTAAATTGGGGTTTTTAATTTTTAAAAAGTCACTTATCTTCATGTAAAATCATATGTCTTCATAACCTTGATAAACTAAGTTTTGCATGATTACACCTTAAGGTTAAAACATATTTCATTTCATCATTTCCCAGAAGGGGCACCGAATTCACCCATTTCCTGTTTTTCATCTGAGAATGTTCTGTGTTTCCCGGCAGCAGGACCCTGGAAGCAGTCACACCAACCTCATTTACCCCACCTGAGATTTATCCACTTTGAACAGAGTTGCAATCAGATCAACAATATCTTTGCTCAGAAATGGATATGGGAGGTAAAATGTGCTGCCCCAATCATGTATGAAATCCTTCAGCAAGCTGGCCAGCGAGCCCTTCATTGCAGCAAACATTTTTCTAGAGCCCCTGCGCTCTCCCAGGCTATGCCAGGCCTCACACTCCTGCTGACACGTTCGGAGGTGGTGTCGGCCAGTATTTCCTTAAACCAGCATTTAGGGGAGGGAGCATTTCAAGACTAAATTTTCTAAACTACTCAAGCATACCCCCATTTTATTTCTTGTGTATTTTAACACTTTTGGATGAGGACTCTTCCTAGAACCTACTAACAATCCCCCCAGCTCCCATGCCAAGATTCTTTAAAGACTGTCTTGAAAACACTTCAACCTTTTCTTCTGAGCTCAAGAGATCTATCCTAAATGCTAACTCTGGCATTACAGGGAGATTAATTTGTGGGCACACTGTAAATTATAAACCCCTTAAACAAGAAAGATTGTATTATGTTTTTATTACTTTTCTCATTCATTCCTTCAGCAAACATTTCTATTGCCTCCAATGCAGCAGAGGAATTGACTTCTAGAATTTCCACAACAGTCCAGATTTCAACTGTGCAGTCCTCTTTCAGCCAGAAAGTATGCTTGTGTTTCTCTGCCCATAGGTCCTGAACCTCACTTCAGAGAAGTCATTGTGCATAGAGAGCTAATAGCTGCACCCGGCATGATCCTGCTTTGAATTCTCTTATCTCTTTGGGTAGTATTATCTGTCTCTTCCTCTGCATTCTAATTTGCTACTTCTAATCTGCTGGGAATTACAATAAGAAAGAACCATTTAATCATTTTCACAACTGTGCATAAAGCAAGTGTGCGTAAGTGCCAAGAGAGTATATGAGGGACTTGCCCATGAGTAAATGCATGAATCTTAGGTCAAGGGTTTTTTGCTTCTCTTTTGGTTGATTACCTCAGAGATCAGTTTTACTTTCTTTCTCACTCTTGACCTATCATCACTAGCTGATATGGATGATGTGTACAACTTCTGAGTAAGAATAATGTGCATGGGATGGGATGGGATTGGCTGATGTTTCTGTTGATCTTAAAGTTTATGTATTTTAAGGTTAGTGTTTCAGAATGAGACCAGAGGGGTGACATTTTCAACCTCTTTGGTCTGTCTTCAATTTTTTCACTTTAAGTTTTTGTTGTGCTTCTATCACTTAAAGGAATTAAGTTGAAATCAAATACTAATGACATTTTGTCTAATATATAAATATGTTATTATCATTTATTAGAAAATTTATTTTACTTGGCCCTCAACCATGACGTATCATGGCATAGTCACTATCTAAATTTGAATATTTTATCCTTGCATAAGGTAAGGCTTTCTATGAATTACATATAGTATGTGTCTTCTCCTCTTACGCATTTTTAAAAATTTTTTTATACTTTGTTTTCTGCAAATGAAATGTTGCCTATAAGCAAGGTGATGGCTGCCCACTCCTCTTTTCCCCTGCTTACCCTTGCTTAGATCTTATGGTAGAATCTTTTCAAATAGAAGACTCAGAAAGACATGAAAGAAAGATCTGGAGAAGCCTGAGGGGCTGACCAGGTGATCCACTAGGACACTGTGCCACAGCCCAGCCACAGGAGGCAGAGAGAGCAATGGGGCCCTTCCCTTCCACCAGCATTCAGCAGAATTTGCAGTTCCGTGTTTCGAAGACTTCCAGGACACTTGCATTTAAAGAGAGAGAGCTAGCAAGCTGCCTTTCCTCTTCCTCAGTTCTGCCAGCCATACTCTTGCCATGATGAGCAGTTTCATCCAACATCTCCTTCCCCTGCCTTCACACCTCCTGGAAGGCCTGAGGTCTGGAAGCCACCTGAGCCTGCTGGCCTCTCCTTTCTTGTTTCTGCAATGGATGCCATGGCCCTGTGAGGGAGAAGAGAAAAAGAAGTTGCCCTCCTCCCTCTGTCCTCACTTCCTGCCATGCTCTCACCCTCATAAGAGAGAAGGACTGACCATCCAGGCTAGTCCTCCAGTGACTCAGGAGAGGCCATCCCGGCCGGAAGAGTCGGAGCTTCAGGTGAACTCAGGTGGGTCAGCCCCTGAGGCTGTGAAGAGCCCAGGGACCAGTGGATGCCACTTTTGCTCCAGGAAGAATTTTCAACTGTGTCCTTTTTATTTAAGGGACTGTCTTTACAGTGAATCTCTAGATTTACTAGTCACAAACACCTGCATTTATTTAAAAGTATCCGCAGTCCTCTTACGTATTTCTCTCCAGGAGCATCACATTTCCGAAGGCCCTGTGCGTGTTTTCTGCAGGAAGTTGCTATTGTCCCAGCTCCCCCTGCCCCCAGTGCCTCTGTTACTACAAGAAGGAGACCCTTCATGCCACACTGGGATCCAGCCGGGCCCTGAGCTGGGATGCTGGGATCTTAGTAAAGGTCCAGATGATGTCAGGACATAGAGGAGGCAGAATTCCTCCTCCCGCCTACCCCCCGCCCCCCTGGTTGAATCATCCTGGAGGGCGCTGATTTGCGTGTTCCACCAGGCTCATCTGTAACTGGGGATTTAAGAGCCCCAGGTGTGGTGTGCCTTCTGTGCTTGCAAGGTGCGTCTTTAGCAGTTCTACCTGGCTTAGAAGGATCAGTGGTTCTTGCAGCCTGGGTGCGCTCCACAGCAAGCCCGACACAAGTGCTGTGAGCAGCTGGTTCATGAATGGTGATCCTGGGGGAAAGGGAAGGATGAAGGGGGAAAACCAGTGCAAAGGTGTGTCATCCAGTTGGTCACTGCTGTGAGTGCCTGGGCTTCTATCTCACCAGAGCCCCCACTAGCCAGGCAGCCTGGCAAAGGTGAGAATCATTCTGCTTTCTGGCTGCACCTGTGTGCACAGAGCCCGTTCCAAGCATCCCAGGCACAGGGCCGATATCGAGCAAGGGGCAGAGCGGGAGCAAGGGCCCTGGGTGGCCCCCTTATTGAACACGGACCTGAAGGGAGACTGAGAGGTGGCCGGCAGGAGATACTACAAGGCAGAAAGACAAGGCAGCAGTCTTTGAATGGTATGCTTTTGTTTTTTAAGACAGAACAAAAAGTCAAGGCTGAGAGATGAGAAATCTTGCCAAAAAGAGAACACCAAAATCCTGGAGTCACAGGTCTTCTGTTACCCTCTCTAGCATTTCTGCTTGTCTCTTCCCTAGTATTGGTGAAGAATTTTTAAAGTAACGAATCCATACACTTGGTTACAGGTCCTGTGGTCACTGGGCTGTCTCCCCATGATGGGGATGAAGAGTGCTTAGTGCAGAAAGTTAGACACCCCCCAGCTTGTTGAATGCACTGATGTCTATCTAGGAGGGAGGATGCTCAAGCATGGGATTTCATCGATGCATTTGGACAGCATCAGCCTTATGCTTTAGCATCAAAATCGTCACATTGGGTAGGAACAATACATAACATGTGGAAATGCCTTTTGTGACATTTATTCAGGAGATTCCCATAGGAAGCTTTGGAGGCAGAGTCCTCAAGTGAGGAGGGGAAAAGGCCTGAGTCTTGGGGGAAGGTGGAGATGACCGGCCCGTGCCTCTCTCCGTGGTGGCCTCAGACTCCATCAGGAAAATCTTGAGCAGCCTCCTCCAGTCTGCGGGCAAATGACTGAGATGTCTGAGCTCTCCTCCCCGACAGGCAGAAATTCATATGGGGAGAGGGCACCTGTGAATGGCCTTCTAGAACTGTCAGGAAGTTCTGAATCTAGTACCCTGTGGGAGCAGATGGCCGGGGCCGCATTCGGATGATCCCGCCCAGCCAGCTGGACCACAGAGCAGTCATCATCATCAATGAGCTGTTGAGGTGTTGAGAGCAATCAAACAGTGTTGTGTGTAGGATGGGTCGGGGTTCCGGCCAACCCCCCACCTTGAGGCCTGGCTGCCGGATGGGAGGCGGGAGCACAGGAGAGTCCTGGCTGGGTCTGCCCCCTCTGCAGGGCCACACCATCCACTGGAAACTCTGTGCCCACTAGGCTGTGTGCTAAGGGGCTGTGGCCAATGTTCTTGTCCAGATTTTACTGGATCTGCAGTCTCTCTTGTTTTAATTCACTCAAGAGTTTAATGTCTTCGCTTGCAAATAAAGGGAAAGAAACAGTCCTCAAAAGTCCCAGGCAAATTTAAATTTCAGCAGATGATCAGCAGTTTCCTCTAAGAACAATGAGAGTTCTGGGGCTAGCCAGTTTTTCTCTTGGAAAATAAGGAAGAGGGAAAGCGTTGCGTTCATTTAAAAACCTGCACTAGGGAGGCAGCGTTCCCTGTGAACTCAGAGGCTGCAGTGAGCAGAGCAGGCTGGAGGCCCCTCGGCTGTCCTGCCCCTCCTGCTGCATGCCTGTGAAAATGCCAGATAAGGACTTTTGCTCAGCAACCTCCACACTCCTCCGGTGGCGATGTCTTTGACTCAGAGCTCTGCCACTGGTTATCTCCACAAACAGAAAATGCCACAGACGGGTTAATTCACTGTGTTGTTCTCATTTTCCCTCAGTTTCAGGCTTTTCTTTCTTTGCCTGTTTTCCTCACTTAGAAAATGATTTGGGGGTCCCTAAATGCATCTACCCCGATAGATCTATATTTTCTGTTCCGTTAGTCCACTTTGCATCTCAGCCCTCAAATTAAGTTTTTGATTATAATGTAAGGAAGTTTTACCATATTTTAACTCTGGCTTTTAAATACAAAAGAAAAATAACAGAATGGACTTCTAGAACGATCAGGAAGTTCTAGATCTAGTACCCGGTGGGGGCAGGTGGTCCTGGGCGGGCGCACTTGGATGGTCTCTCCCAGCCAGCTGGACCATAGAGTGAACTTGTCACTGTCCCTGCTAGGCTGGGAACTGAGAGCTCATACTTTTTCAGCAGTTTGATTCAGACCTGAGAAAAGCTGTGTGTGTGTGAATTTGTGAGTGTGTGAGAGTGTCTCTGTGCCTGTGTGTCTGTGTGTACATGTGTGTCTGTGGGGTGTGTCTGTGTGCATGGCAGTGTGTGTGTGTCTGCGTGTGCATGGCTGTGTCTGTGTGTGTGCGCACGCGCACTCTACTAAGCCACTCAATGCAATTCCTTACTCTTACTTCCCTTTCTGTCACTTCTCCATAATTCTTTGTATTTCGGTTGGGCTGGTATCTCTCGGCGGCTTCCTCTTTTCCTGCATTCCTATATTTCATTATTTGCTCTTGTTCCTCTTCTAGGGCTTTTACAATACAGCCAGGAGGATGTGGAAACCCAGTTACAAGATGACACACAAGTGCAGTGTCACAATCGCTGTGCTTGGGCCCTACCTCCTGGAGACCGGGGCGGGACGGTGCCTCTGGATGTGGAGGGAAGGGCGGAAGATCACGGGGTGGCAGAAGGCCCGACTGTTGGGTCTTCTGGAGGCTGAGGTCTTGTGGTTGCTGGGCTGGTGGTACTCTAAACTCTAGAGTAATCGAGAGCAGGATGACCGCACCCCTGACTGCCAACTCACTGGGCTCTGGATGGCTATGGGTGTGTGATTCTACTTGTGATCCTCCTACTTCCCCACCCATCCTGCTGGCCCCCCACTTCTCTCTCTCTGTCTGTGGAGTGTTATGACTGACTCCTTCTCCCAGGCATCTCCATCCCAACCCCAGATCAGTTCCCTTGAACCAACTCCCACCACAGGACCCCTGAAGCAGAGACCTCCCACAGTTCCCGTTGCCTGGGGACTTCAACTCAGCTTCCAAGGCCTCTGGAACTGGGCCCTGCATCCTGGGGATCACTGTCCCCGTTGTCTCCCTGAGCCAGCCACACCCCTGCCCCCCAACAACACTGCTGGCCCTGCTGCGGCCCTGCACCTCCACTTGTTGAAATTACCTCTTCCTGCTTCTCATTTTGAATGTCACCCTTCTGTGACTTCTCACAACCCTCTGCCACCCCTCCCTCCTGTGGGCACGCCTTGTCTTCCTAAGAAACCCCTCTATGTGCGGCCTCCCGGTACCCGGGGCTGCTGTGCACCGTGGCGCGTGAGTTTGGGCGTGTTTTCCTCCTGCTGCTTATAGACTGCAGCATCCCTGGACAGAGCCTGGATTTTCCCTCTATAATTTCTCTGGAGACTCCCTCGGGGCTCTGCACACACACACACCTGTGGAATGCCCACGTCAGAGATGGTCCCCCGTGATGTGTAGTGTGGGCTATTCAGCAGGCTTCATCTCATAAACTCATTAACATCTAGGACAAAAAGACTTGCAGAAGTCAGCTCAGGGCCTGCAGAGAGAGGGGGAGCCAGCAAGTGAAGAAATAGGCCTCAAGTGCCACAAATTTGGGCTCCACTCTGGTTTGCTACTGTCTTACCTGGCCTTGGGCAGGTCGGGTGACTGTTCTGAGTCTGATTTTCTCTCATTTGTAAAGTGGGGTGACATTTTTCTCGCAGGGCTGCTTCAAGGATTAACAAACTTCATGCCTAGGAAGGACATGGCATAGCACTTTCGCCTGGTGTAGGTGCCTGGAGTCGTATGGCAACAGCTCTTGCACCAGGTAAATGACTCAACTTAGATGTTACACGCTGTCACTTCTTGGATTTGTAAATGGAAGAATGCATGACCTAAATTAGTTGTTTCCAGATACTTCCTGGTAAATGGTTGTTGAATCACAAAACTAGAAAGATGGGAAAGAAAGGGAGGAACCCCCCTTACTTCGAAGAATTGTTGTGATGTGAAGGACAGGACTTTTTGAGACACTCTCATCCTAAGAAACAGCTGATATCTACTAGGAAAAAACATGACATTTGAAGGTTCTTCCCAAGAGACCTGAGGTTTTGACAGAAGTGCCAGGAAGCAGAGGTGTGTGAGTCTTAGGCCAGTCTCATGTGAAGGCTGTGGGATGGGGCAGGAGAGGGGCAGCCAGCATTTCTTGAGCACTGGCTGATGGCGGGGACCTGGCGCCTTTGCTCTGTGGCTCTCCAGCTGTATGGTGACATGAGGCTGGCATTTTCTTTGGTTTTATACATGAGGAAGCCAAGGCTTGGTGGTGTCCTGGGCATGGCTCAGGCCTCAGAGCTACTCAGAGGCAGAGGCTGTCCGTAAACACTTTCAGTTGGCTGGAGGCAGGGTGCCGCGGCCAGTGCTGATTTGCTCACATGCCAAGGCTTTATTGTGAGGAATAAATAAAATAACATACGCCTAGCATTTATACAGCATGGGGCTTTTTAGGAAATAAAGAGGGGATCGGGGAGAGATGGAGGAAGAGAGAAGCGAAAGAAGAAAAAGAAAAAAGAAAGTCTAAAGAGTTCCTTAGGAGAGCTATAAATTACAAAGTCCTTGGAGTTTATTTGTCCCTAGTTAGAAATAAGTTTACCCAAAATGTTAAACGGCTTAAAGTATCCCCATCTCCTTCCTGATGTCTTCTCACAGCCACCGTGTGAGTTTCTTCTCCAGATACAGAATTCTGGCCAGGTGCAGTGGCTCACGCCTGTAATTCCAGCACTTTGGGAGACCGAGGTGGGAGGATCACATGTACTCAGGAGTTTGAGACCAACCTAGGCAATATGGCGAAACCCTGTCTCTACAAAAGAAAAAAAAACAAACAAAAAAAACAAAAAGTAGCCTGGCATGGTGGCATATGCCTGTAGGCCCAGGTACTCGGGAGGGTGAAGCAGGAGGATCGCTTGAGCCCAGGAGGTCAAGACTGCAGTGAGCTGTGATCATGCCACTGCACTCCAGCCTGGGCCAAGGAGCAAGATCCTGTCTCAAAAAATAAAATAATTTTGCCATAAGTCACAATTCCTTGCTCAGAAGTCTCTACAGGGGTGCTTCTTAGTTAAGAAATGGAGGAAGCATGCATTTCGTCCTGACTTCTGAGTCTTGTAGAGACCAGAGCTGACTCCTGCAGGCTTCTGCCCATAGAGCTAGCAGGCGGGGAGTGACGCAGAGTGACGAGGAGCTGTTCCGATGTTCAGAACAGCAGAGACTGCTGTCTAGCTGCGCCGCTGTCCTGCATGGAAATGTAACTGTAAATAATGGACTCTCTACCTCTGAGTCGATTTTACTGAGCTGCCTTTTAAAATATGTGCATGGAAAGGGTGATCTCTGTGTGTCATTTGCACATGTGCATACATATGTGCACACACATGCACACATGATCACTCATGTGCACACACGTGTGTGCACCAGTACACCAGACCAGAGGCACACACCCCTATCCATGCTCCTCAGCCCCTTGCTTCCCTCTGCAGACAGTTCAGCTACAGTTATGCCAGATTGCCTGCACTCTGATCTTTACCATTGCCGGGTTCACCGCTTGAGCTCATGCCTGAGAAATCCACTTTCTGGGAGGAGACTGCCAAGGCAGGACTGAAGGCTTCACCTCCACCTGTAGCCGGGTCAGTCCACCAGGGGCTGGCTGACTCCGCAGGATTTCTCGGCAGGATTACTACACAAATACCCCTTCCTTAAAGATTAGCAACCACTTAAAGACACAAAGTGTGCAGGACTGTACCCGTGGCCAAGAGCCGAGGGTTGAAGAGGGTGACTGCATTGTTTTTCCCGTCCCTCCTCTGTGCTGAGTCACCTTCTGCTTGGAATTCTGACAGGGACCCGTTGGGCTTCTGGAGGGAGGGACAGGACGGCAGAGGATCCACCCTCTGTGTGTCCAGGGGGAGATTACTTATCTCTGGCCTCCCTGAAGCAGGGCCTGGGCTTCTGGAATCTTTGGGGCTGACACCGTGCCAGCCCTGGGGATGAGAGGGAATGGCCACGTCTTATCTGCAGAGCCTAAGGAGGAGCTGCACACAGCCTCTGGAGTTCTCTTCAGTTGATCACTTGGGAGTACAAAGGCCATAGACATGGATTGAAAGTCCTCAGCCCTTTCTTTGCATGTTTTATTTTTCATTTGACGTCAGGAGCGATGGGTCCTACACCTCGAGAATGTGTGAAATGCGCATACAGTAACCCCATTTCAGGAAGCCAGGTCCAGCTTCACGGTGAAAACATTTCCTTCAGTCTTTCGTCCTTCACTTTGCCGAACTCCCTTTTACACCGACAGCAACAGTTGAACCTGTTGCTTCTGTAAGAGTGTGCTACCGGGAAAACCACATCTAAAACACGTGTGCAGTTACATCAGCTAGAGCACATGCCAAACAGTTGATCAAAGGCTCTCGCCTGTGGCCCACGCTGCAGACACTCTGACGGCTGCCGAGCTCTGCAGCCCCAGGTCCCTTCTGCGCTGCCCGCTGCGCCCCGCCTCTCCATGCTGCAGGGAACACCTCCATCCATCGCCATGTGGCTCTCTGCCCAGCGCTCCTCCCTCATGTCCTGCTGGGGCCTACATATGTAAAGGTGGCTGTCCATCCACACATCCTGACCCCTGCTGCCCACCGCGTGGCCCGCGCTCTTGTGGGCAGCCCAGTTATTTTGTAGAATTTCTCTTCCTTATCGTGTTGGCCCCTGTGATCCAGTATAAATCTCCCTTATTGGATAAAATTTGGAATGACAAAATAAAATTTAATTTTTCACTTATATTGAGGACCTCACACTCTGCCACCCCGCTGTGATTCCTGACAAGAGCCTTCTGATCTAATCGGAAACTGTAAAACTACAGCCTTCTTAGTTTTCTTCAGCCTTTCTTGACTGCCTGAATGTCCCTTTCCCTTCTTGCCTTTTAAAGCGTGAGCTAAGCTCTATTACTCCATTCTCATTATTGTTTTTCCATTTTCTTCTTTGCTCATGATTCTCCTTAAATTATAAGACTTACGGGTAATTTCTAGAAGTGTCATCATAGTGCTTCTCGATAGCTTTAGAATAAGCAAATATCATTTTTACAAAAAAGTAATATTTCTTCCAAAGGAAGAAGGATACAACATTGGAAAAATACCCCTAAGCCTGTTCTTCAACCCGTTGAATGTTTTCCCCAAAATTGTTATATGGAGATCCTGGACCCGGAAGTCGGCTGACATGAAACAGGCCTAGCAAGGTGGCTGAGGAAGTGCTCCAACCTCAGGATTTAGGAAGATGGCACATGGCACCAAAACAATTATTTAAAAGCTAATCTCATAAAAGAACCATCATTTTGAACCTGCTGTTTTCTTTCTTGTACTTTTGAGAAGTGTCCATTTCTCCCTTTTTAAGCCATAGGTGCATTCATTGGAGCTTTTTCTATCTTAATTAGTTCATTGTGAAAAATTAAAATTGTGTTAATAAAACATAAACAAAAATAGGACAGATGCCTAGCTATGCTATGAAGAGAGAAAGAGCCGGATGTTGGCTTATCCTACTCTTCTGTTAAGTTCTCCAAATCATCGGCTCTGGAAGGTAGCTCTGACACCTAGGATTTGAAGTAAAGCGTGGTGACTTTGGCCATCACTGATATGTCCCATTTGAAGCAGCCAAAACTGTCGCTCGACCTGACACTCGTCCCTGAAATACCATGAGGGTAAGTGAGGCCCTCCAGAAGGTCCACTCAACCCCTTTCCCAGATAGAGTAAGTGTCTGCCAGGGGTATTTGGAGCCGAAGGGGAGACAGACTCAAGGTTTGCAGGCACTGGAGGTGTTTTCCTGCCTTCTTTTTCGCCTTCAGTGGACTTGCAAAGCACTAGCCCTATTGTCTTTCCCATCAGGGAAACATGGTGAATGTTAGTCAGTTGTAGCTAATCCTGTTGGGTCTTGAAGTCTTTGTTGACAAGAAAATAGATATTACCTTCATCTGCCTGTGGCTTTCTACTGAAAAACTAGCTACGGGGCTCTCTTTTTTGTTTTAAAGCATTTTTTCCATAAGGTTCAGCCACTTGCTTATCTGAATAATATTACTTGCTGAGAAGTTTATTGTCATTGCTCACCAGCTGTAGGAGGATTTTGACACAGGAGTGGACGTTTTTTCCTCGTCATAACAGTGTAGACCCGTGGAAAGTTTGGAAGCAGATGTGACCGGATAAGAGCAGGTTGAGGATGATAATCTTAGGGCAATGAGCAAGATGACTGAAAGGGGTGCCTGAAAGCGAGGTCCTCATGATGCAAACAAACCAACTTATATGCCAGACGGTGGACAGGAAACACAGGCAGGATGTGGTGCCAGTTGGGCTGCCTTGTCCAGGAGAAGGCAGGGGCTTCGTGGCCATGCTGGGATGTGATGCAGATGGAAAACAATACTAACGGAGACCTCTCCAAAGACCTCAGACATATTTTGGCCATGAGAGGCAAGGGTAGAGGTGAGCTCCGTGTGGGTTAGAATGTATGGAATCCAGATGAGGCCCCATCAGCATGCGTGGGCTGCATAAGAGAGCTGGGTCTGGGGGTAAAGATAGGGATTTGGGTTTGGCTGAGTGTGTTCTGGGCATGAAGGGAAGAATGGGCAGATTAACGAGGATAGAGCCCTGGTGGAGCCCACCAGCAGAGTCCTGGGCTTATTTTCACTTGCTTTCTTCTTCAAACTTGTGTGTGCCTGCTGGGTGGGCTATGCTGGGGTCATGCAGGATCCAGAGCGGTGTAAGACACCATGGCCCGCGCGGCGTGACCCTTGACTCCTGAAAAGAAGGGGCTAGTAGAGTAGGAAGGAGACGAGTGGCAGCAGAGTTGAAACCCTCAGGACTGACTGTAGGACAAGCAGTGAAAGGAGTCACTGAGGTGTTACTGAGTCCCCTGGGGAGCTTAGATGTGAGACTCGCACCAGCCAGCACTCCCCAGCTCCGTGTCCCTGGGTCTGACTGAACTTGATTGCATTTTAGCTTCCTCTTTTGTCCAAGACTGGAACAACAATACCTTCCTTGAGTGTGTGGTCCGTAGAAGGCAGGCAGGCAGTGTCCCCTTCCCATGAGGAGACTCTGAACTCCTAACTAGAGAGTGGTCTAAAAGCAAACGTATCCGTCCACAGAACGTCTGAAAGGTTTTCATAGAATCTGACTTGGTAGCTCTTCAAGATCTAACTTGTACTTTCTAGAAGTGTGGCTCATGGTGTCCTCTCTAGGGTACTTGCTCCTCCCATCCACCTCCACCTTGCTGTCCTGTGCTGGGACTCTCACTAGCTCAGCCACGGGATCAGGAAGCCCCACCATGAAATGCTAGATTTGGAGGCATTGCCAAGGTCACCACAAACCATACTCAAACAAGGTAATAACAGACTAATGATCTGACTGTGACTAACAGGTTAATGTGATTAAAAGAACATATACAAACAACAGCATTTTTCTAAATTCTCCTAAATACAAATCTGAATGTGTTTACCTTTAGACAGATTTTCCCAGAAAATTGTCGGTGTTCTCGCATTTGAAAATAGATCAGATCTCCTCTCTCTTGTTTTGAAAATCTCAAGTATGTTTAGCCCCTCCCCAGAGTGACAGCGGCACAAGAAGTTTATAATTTTATGCACAGCTAAATGCACACTGAAAAGTGTGGTTTGCGTGTATTTCATTTTCCCCATAATGTTCATCAATTTGGCAATTCAAATAGGATCCAGAATCCAAGGTATTCACAGCATTTTATATGAAAATGTGCATGAGAGTTTGGGGAATAGAAATTCCTACCAATGAGTTAAATTTGCTCTGGGTAAGAATATATTTTATAAAATGTAGAAAACTGAGAACAAAGTTTAACACCTTTTTTTATCTGCAGCCTTTTATTCAACAATGGCCTGAATTTACTAAAGGAAAGAGAACAAGGTTGAGAGGTAATCACTGAATAATAGCTTCCCTAATCCCACAGCGACTGTTTCTTATGACAAGCAAGAGGGTCAACTTAGAGGCAGGACTGTCTTCATGGGCAAGGCAAGTCAGCACCTGCAAACCTCTCCAAGTGAGCCAGAAGAAGCAGGTTGTATGGCTCATTTTTCAGCTGGCCAGAAGCAATGTGGGAATATTGTCAGACTGCACAGCCCCTGGGGCCAGCCGGCTCCTGGAGTGCGTGCGAGGAGCACTCAGTGACCGCTCTGCATATTTACCTGCCCTGTGTCTTTGTTCAGTCCCTACCCTGGATGTGTGGTGTGCCAGGCTTAGCTGCTGGAACAGTGAGGGGGCAGGGCTAGGAGGTATAGCAGCCACGCTTGCCCAATTGTTTGTTCACTGGTTGGGAATTGGTTCATTGAGGGACACCATTTCTCCCCAGGCCTCACATGCAGGTGAGTGTATGTACATTTGCATTAACACACAAACACACTTATATGTGTCCCTGTGTGTGCAGCTGCAGTACCTTACACACCTTCCAGTGCCTCTCAAGCATCATAAATAAGCTTCCACAAAACCTCTGCTACCCACTTGGCATCAACAGAGCTTCCAGTGAATGGCTCCCACAAGATACTGGACTTGAGCATGCAGCGGAGTGAGTTTCCACATTTCCTGTTGTACATAATTACCTGTTCAGCTAGAATAGTACATGCTTCATTTTCTGAGCTCAGAAGTTTATGCGCATGAACATGGATGCTACAGGAACAAGAGTGAGCACTTATCAATTCAGCATTACTCTGGAGACATGAAACAAACTAATAAGTACAGCTATGTTTTGTTTTTTAAACAATTTTGTGACTTTTAGGGAACCACGTATTTGGGACAGGAATCAACAAGTAAATTTGAATTACACTAGGCAAAGAACTGATTATTTTCAAACATGATAGACATTCAACACCCAACCTGAAGACAGTGGGGCGATTCCTCAAAGACCTAGACACCATTTGACCCAGCAATCCCCTTACTGCATATATACCCAAAGAAAAATGAATTGTTGTCACATGCACTCATATGTTCGTTGCTGCACTATTTGCAATAGCAAAAACATGGAATCAACCTACATGCCCATCAGTGATCGACTGGATAAAGAAAATGTGGTTGACATACACTGTGGAATACTATGCAGCCATAAAAAAGAATGAGATCATGTCCTTTGCAGGAACATGGATGGAGCTGGAGGCCATTATCCTTAGCAAACTAACCCAGGAACAGAAAGCCAAGTACACATGTTCTCACTTTTAAATGTGAACTAAATGAGGAGAACACATGGACACATAGAGGGGAACAACACACACTGGGGCCTGTCAGAGGGTGGAGGGTGGGAGAAGGAAGAGGATTGGGAAAAATAATAGGTAGTAGACTTAATACCTGGGTGGCAAAACAATCTGTGTAACAAACTGCCATGACATGAGTTTACCTATGTAACACACCTGCATATGTACCCCTGAGTCTAAAAGTTAAATTTAAAAAAAAATTTAATGTCTATTACAGTATTCTTTATATTAAATGGCAGTGTGTGGAGTGGGAGGTGTCTTGACAGAATTCAGTATTTCAAGCCTTACACTTTGACTACCCAAGACTGCAAAAGGCTACATTTTCTACTGGTGAGACAAATTTGAGACACATTGCATTCAGATCTAATCTCTTTAACTCTCTAATCTTCAGTGTATTCAATGTGTCGGTAAACGTGAAGCCCAGTGCTGTAGTCATCATCATATATACAACAGGTGGCTGAGTGCTGCCTGTAGAGCTGCAGACATATATTAGCAGATTAACTCTCAAAGCAAGACATCTTCAAGCGCCGTATCGGCATTATCAGCAGTATAAGCAGTATCTCAGCGCTTTGTTGTTTAACGTCAGAGTTTTGTACTCTATCACTATTGTAATGTTCCCATTTGCAAAAGGTAATACATACCTTTTAAAACATCTTTGCCTTTTCTCCCATTATCTGAGATGCTAGCAACTCCATGAAGCAGAATAAGGGCAAACAGATTATATAAAGGGTTGGAGCTCAATGAAGATGACAAGAACAGCAAAGGTTATTGTAAAATTGGCTGTTTGCAGGCCAACAAGCACATCCCCATGGAGGCAATTTATGCTACCTGTGTTTGATGGGACTCGTAATATTGACTTATCCATTAGATTTGGACTACCAAGGAATAAAATAAGCAGATAAAGAGTAAAGATTTGCTAGGAAATGATTCAACGAGTCACTTCAAGAAACAGCTTTCAAAATGTCTCTCAAACTATGATGCTTGTTATCCCAGTAATTTATTTCCCAATAATTTCATGGGAAAAGAAGGAGGGTCTGTGGTCAGATAAGTCTGGAAAACACTAGTTTAAGCAAAGTTCAATAGGTCTGTTTCCTGCAGGTCACCTCAGAGTCTTTACTCTGCTAACCTAGGCACTCATCCATCAAGTTGAATTTAGCAACTACACTGTGTATGTAACTTCAACAGTTGCTGAGATGTGACTCTTGAAGGGAAAATTTTGTGTATGTGTACACGTGTGTGCACAGGTGCAGAATCTGCCAAATCTTAAGGAAAAGAAATATGCTGGGAAACTGTCCTATGAAAGAGAATAGGAACCTGAAGGCTTGAGGCAGGGATAGCATTTATGAAAGCAGCTGATAAGGACTACTCACCAAAATGGGTAACTCTTTTGTGGGTTGGGGAAAACAATAATTTTCCCTTACCCAGTGTTCTGCATTTTCTAATTTTCTATGAACACTTTCTAAGAAAAAACTGAATGAAGAACATTTGCGATGCAATCAGCTCGTTAAGAAACACACACTTTTGTGGAGATAATGTGCTGTCCCAGGAGACGCTCTGCGAGGAGCCTGAGGTTTTGGATCGGAGCTGCTGAATGGTTCCTCAGAGTTCTAGAATGTTTGGAGCTGCACCCTCTAAGATGTCAAAGGCATCAGTAATTGCTCCAAACCACTTTATGGGATATAATCCTGTGAGATGAGACCTGAGGGGATTGTGGTCCTGTTCATGAGTAATTACTTTTCTGTTGGCCTATAGGGGGGCCAGCAATAGCAGATGAGTAGCTGAACAGTGGTTTTGAGTAATAAAATGTTCTTTTTTAAAAAGTAATGCTTTCTGTTAAACTCTGACTGTATCTCTCTACTGGTATCACAACCCAGCTTTCTTTTTGCCTTCTTTATTGCAGTTACATATGGGGCTGATGACTTTAGGGATTTCCATGCAATAATTCCCAAATCTTTCTCTCGTAAGTATTTACCTTGCTTCTGGAAAACAAAAGCATGCCTTCATCTCAGTCCATCGTGTAAATATCGTGTGTGCATGTTCTTCATTAATGCCTTTCTCACGCTTGAAAGAAAGGAGTTACATTAAATATTCACTGTCGTATTTGTTAGACACCTAATATATCATTTATGGGTATTTATACCATAAAGTGCAAAAGGAAGGTCTAGGCAGCTGTGCGATGTGCTGGGAGCATGGCAGTGGAGTCACAGCAAGGGCTGGAGTTGCAGTAGCACTGATGGGATTGTCACTTCGCTGGTGCTGCTGGAGAACTTTGAGATTACTGTTGTGATGATCTCCTTTTTATTGAGTGTGAGCATAACATGGCCATACTTCCAGTCACCAGCGAAGAACTGAACATAGTTTCAGATAGTTTTTACAATTTCATGGGACAGGAGAAAGAGACAGTCTCTTCATCTGTGGCTTTGGAGTATTCATTTCAGAACTGAGAAGAGAAAATCTCAGGCCTCCGGGCCGTTTTTCTGTGGCGCGTCGCTGCTGGAGCCGACGTTCTGTTCATGCTTAGTGCCCGCAGGACCTTCTCTGATCTGAACTGTTAAACCAAAAACAGATGTGAATTTCATTTTTCTTTTTTAGGTATTGAGAGCTGATAAATGATAAATATATTTGGGTAACATCCTCAAAGGAGTACTTTAAAGAACAGAGAGTGCTTTTTAAAAATGTATAGAGAGCTGAATATTTAAAGTCAAACAAGTTGATAATCCCCTTAGGATCTGTATTAGTACATTCTCTAATACTGTAAAGCAACATCAGGAAACAGGTCGCCTTTGTTAACACTGTGGCAATCATAATTACAGGCTCTAATGCAAAAGGGCCAGTAACAGTTAAAGATAGGTTTCTGACATCCTGGTTATCAAAAAACTATCTGATGTCTAAGGAATTTAATAATATCAATCTAAGTGCCCTCTTTTGCTCACAAACTAGATTGACTACTTTTCCAGTCTATAAAAGTTACAGAAATCTTCCTTTTACTGATATTTCTTTGATTCCACTTTAAACAATAGCTTGATCCCTACTGTGAGATGTCTAGGTATGTACATGTAAATGCTTATATGTGTGTATCTGTTTACATGTAAGCTTCTATGAACATATAAAACATTACAGTATTGGGCAGAGAACTAATACTGATCTGAAGAATCATATTGTTGAAGGGTTTTGAGAAGTCAAATGCACTTGAGAGTAAGTGAATGCATCCTAAAACATGTTTCTGTGAAGTCTGAGGAAGGTGTCAGCCAGAACATATTGAAGTGTTGAAGCAGACTCCAGTGAAGCCTTCAGACTGTGAGAATCACTGCATGTCCAGATGTATTATGATGATACTTACAGTTTTTATAAAAGAGATGATATACACTTGGATACACTTTGTGTGTATTTATGCAACCGTGTCCATAAGGTATTGATGTCTCTCTTTCCCCTTCTTCCCAGTGTTGGAATTGCGACTGTCCTCTTCACACAAGTGGTTAGTTGGTCTTGATGCTTTTCCCCCAAAACAGCAACCAAACTGTTCTGGGCCAATATCACCACCTTGTGGTCATAATGAAGAGTTGCCCTCTTTGCCCTAAACACCTCTTTTCTTCTTACAAATTGAAAACAACCTCTTTGACCCCCTCTACTGTCCTCATTCCAGTCTGTGTACCTAGCTGCTGGAGGAAAGAAAATGTCTATATGCTTGTAGCTTGCTCTTTTTTAATCTGTTTATGTTTTTACTCTCTTGCCTTTCTTTTCTCTCCCTGACCTTCTTCCATTTAAAGGTCTTAAATTGCAAATAAGGAGAAAAGTATTTTCTAATAATGTAGCCTGTTGGGACGAAAACAACCATCTACATTTTAAATGATATTAAGTTATAATAAATGGTTCCATTAACCTTAAAATGCTTAAAAGTTTTATAAATCTCTTTTAGAGGCAACACAAAAATATGTCTATATATCTCCTCTTCAACTCAAATTTTCATTTAATTACCGTGATTCAAGAGATACCTTAAATATTTTCATTTCATTTGCTTTTTACTTGCTAGTCCCCAGTGTTGCAAGAATATTTCTGTCTATCAGTTGTCAAGTAAAATGTGGAGCACTTCAACCTTACATGGACTAAACTCATGCTGGAGTGACTATTTCAGAGTATCTTTCCAATGGAAAAAATGCATTCTGAGTACCAAACATTTGCTTTTTCAGTAAACATGAAGACACATTCTAAAAAGGAAAGGGACATGAAGAGGAAGCATAACTCACTGGTCAGGTGGGGACTGACAGTGTACATTATACCTACGCATTTAAAAATGTTTAATTATCCATGAGCACATACAGTGCCCGGCACAGATTCAGGCCTCTTGGCTCCTGTTGGCATCTCAGTTCCTTGAATTCTGTGGATTCTTCAATCCAAACTCGTCTATCTACCAAAGTTCACCTTCCATACAGGGGTGTGGGGTCTCTCTTAGTCTACTGTTGGATGCTAATAACATGGAAGGCATCCAAGATAAGACAATGGAATTTTAATTTTTCCCAATTTTAAATAGCATCTGAGAAGGAACGCAGCTCTTGACTAGGACTTTGAAAGCATCCACTCGTTATATTTATTGCCGCATTTATTGAATAATAAAACTGGGCTCTTGTCCATTATCTCTTAGTCAATGAAAGAGGCCAGGGTGGGCCTGAGCCAGAGTGTTCTGGGGAAAGAGAGGACCAGTCTCCATTTCCTGTTCTATATTTAATCAGTTCATTTCAGCACCTTACTGAGTTTGGCATTTTTCTAAGTCATGGGGTGGTGGGGTTACGAAGTATTTATAAGTATCTTTCCTATCTTCAGGGAGATGTACCATTTCACTGAAGCAACACCACAGCTAAGCCGTTCCAGCTCCGAGTACCAGAGGAGGGAGTGAGCGGTTTAGGAACTCACAGAAGGGCATGGCCAGGCATCTCGGGCCCTGGCAGATGTTCCATAGAGACAGCATCCATAGAGTTGGACCAAGCACAATGCCTGCAAATCAGAGGCAGGCAGGTTTATGGAATTGAATCTGGGGCAGGTATGATCAGCACCATTTAAGGAATGGCAGTTGTTAGGAAAGTGAAGGAATGTCTCATATGTCATTTTCAACAGAATTAAGCAGGAGCTTTGCGTATATCCCTTTGAGTGGGCTCCGGGGTATTACGAAGCTGCCAGCAGGTGGGCAGCTTCAGTAAGGACCAGTCATTCCTTCCCACCTCCTCCGTCGTTAGTGGAAGCAACATCTGGTGTCATTGTCTTCTGCAGGATGATGGATTTCAAAATGAAGGGAAGGGCCCACAAAACTCACACTCTCACAGAGCCTCCCTCACAAGTGGATGTGCTCACTGCCATCAACAGGCCAAGTCCCACTTGCTCTTTTCTTCTAGGTAAAGGGAAAGGCCTGCAGGACAAAGGCCCTGAACTCCTCACTCCTTGAATGGGAGGCATATTGGTGAAGGCTGTCACAAAACTACGGTGGCGGGCACCTGCCATCAGGGCTCCCACCAGCCTCCAGGGCTTGCTTCTCTGCCCTCTGTGTGGACG
Source organism: Cacajao melanocephalus (assembly GCA_963573385.1). NCBI lineage: Eukaryota > Metazoa > Chordata > Mammalia > Primates > Pitheciidae > Cacajao > Cacajao melanocephalus. The sequence goes on along the minus strand of CAUYLG010077188.1, from coordinate 134,544 downwards.
CCTTCCACCACTGCAAACCCCTCTCTCAGAAGAAGCCCTTCTTGCACTCACCTCCCTCTTGCCTCTCCTGGGCCAAACTGAGGAAGTGTGAATCCTGTGCCACCAACCTTGCTCTCAGGAATTAGTTTCATGTCCACCGATTGACTTTCTTCCAAACCTGCACCAGCCTGTGCTGCTCTTTTTAAAGGAGGCATGCATACAGCCCGGCTGGTACAGAAGATTCTAGATTTCAGTGAGTACAGGACTCCGTGACCCCTTCTTCTGTCTTTTTTCTGCCCACATCTCTGATGGAGCTTACCTTCAAGGGAAAACCCCAGAAGCCTTTTTCACACTTACGTGGGAATCCAAGACACCCTCATTCTGGGCTTGTGTTTTTAACATGTGTATTTTAAGTTTACAGGTCCTTACATTTATGACTAATAGGTTTCAGATTTTGAGATCCAGTGTATAGTTGCAACTTATGAAGATAGTTTCAAGCCCTGATTTCTGTCCTCTATGAAAACCGTAAGCAAGTTGTTGGTATTCTCCTCCTAGCTAGATGAGAGACCCCCATTTTCCTAGACAGCCTCCTTGGGTGGACAGAAGTCTGTTGATCTCATCTATGTAACCAGCACCCAGTCTGCATTTTTCCACAAAGAAACAAGGACCTTAACCGTATTTACGGGAAATCCACACACTGCTTGAATCTGACATGCCCCACTCAGATGGTGTTGGCCACTCTGTTCCCACCAAATCCTGCCGGCACCCGGCAGTCATCCAGTCCCTGTCTTAGACTTCACAGACCTTTCCTGTCATAACATGGCTTAGAACTTTGTCTGAATAGCGCGGAAGCTTCCAGCCCTGGAATGCTCAGCATCTGCCATCTTACTCCTATTTAAAAGGTATTGAGCATTTGCTGACACAGGCTTCTCTGTCCTTTTTCTATTATTTTCGGTTTTTCACCCTCACCCACAGTGATCTGTGGATATCGTCTGCATACTCTTTTTTAGAAACCTGGAGCATCTCAGTATCCTTAATTTTCCTCTTCAAACCCTATCTCTTCCTGAGTTGATCATCCCTACTGCCACTCCTACAGACCTGTGTGACCAATCTTCTATAGATGTCCTTACACCTAGCCATCTAGGTGGAGATGTAGGTACCTATCTCCCTAAAATCGTACTTGGTATCCGCATTGATCTCAGGGCAGTATGTGATAGCCTCTTGTGCCTTTTGAGCCGCTTTCTCTTTTGGTTCTGTTACATCTCTTGGAGACAGTGTCATGAAGGCTAACAAGGACAGAGTACTACTTTGAGCCACCATTTGTCCAATGAGTGACTCATCTCCAGGCTTCTGGCTTTGAGGACGTCTGTGATATCTAAGGCAGCATCCATTGTGGGCTTTCCCCATGCTTCGGCTTCCTTCCTGACACATAGCTTTGCCTCCTCATGCAAGCAGCCTGCTATAGCAGAACTGGTGCTCCTGATGCCAGAAACCCAAAGGTCATGTCCGATGCTTCCCTGCTGTTCTGCTCCCTGCCTGCAAGTGCCCACACATTCATCAACAGCACACGCAATAGAGCATGCCAAAGAATCCCAGAAATACTCGTTCTTAATGATCCAGAGCAACTGATCGCTTCTGGCAAGTTCTTGTAGGCCATATGTGCCCATGGGAAAGCAAGAGTCAATTCTCTGTAGCTGGTGGCCTCTGCATTTATGAAGTCAAGCTGAGTAGGGGAGCGTGCCAAGGGAATTATCCCAGTGCCCATTCTTCTTCGTGCTGTCCTTTTTCCAGCCTCTGAAGTGCTCAGCCTACACCTTCACTATGGCCCTTGTCTTAGCACCTGTATTTGAAAAACTTGCCACTCCAATTTGAATTTGCTCCCTTGTGTTCTAATCTTACTTTTTAAACAAGATCAATGATTTAAAATATGTATTTTTTTGAGACAGAGTCTCGCTCTGTCACCCAGGCTGGAGTGTAGTAGCACAATCTTGGCTCACTGCAATCTCCACCTCCTTCAAGCAATTCTCCTGCCTCAGCCTTCTGAGTAGCTGAGATTACAGGCGCATGCCACCATGCCCGGCTAATTTTTGTATTTTTAATAGGAACAGGGGTTTCACCATGTTGGTCAGGCTGGTCTTGAACTGCTGACCTCGTGATCCACCTGCCTTGGCCTCCCAAAGTGCTGGGATTACAGGCGTCAGTTACCTCGCCCAGCCCTAAAAATAATCTTAGATTAAGGAGTACAGAGATCTTTGCAGCCTCATTGTGTTTCCAGAGCAGACTGGTATAGACACTGGTGAGCAAAGAGGGCCTACAGAATTAGGTTCCTCCCAAAAAGATGCACAGTCCCGACCTGAGAGTCCCGATTCCAGAGAACTCAATGGTCATTAAGAACCACGGCCTCTGCAGCCAACCAGTCTCACCTGCCTGCCTGTCTCCTTTGTCTTCCAAGCATCTCATCCCTGGCAGTGGGGAGAGGATAGCAGGAGGCTGCTCAGCTGCTCTGAGTCTCTGATCCTCAGTATCTGAAGGGGAGAGTATTTGGAGAATCCCCACTGCTGGATTTCTCAGGATGATCCTGTGTAGTGCCAGGATCTGATGGAGGAGACAGGCAGCTTTGTTCAGCCTCCGGAGCATCCTCACTTCAGCGCTCTCCAAGTCTATATTGTCCCAGTTAATTCATTTCATGTCCTTATTCATCTGTAAGTCATTTCCCTGAAGAGCTAATGGGAAAACACTGGAGTACAGTCAGCCCTCTATATCCACGGGTCCAGCCTGTGCAGATTCAACCTACCATAGCTTGAAAAAACAGTATTCGAGAGACACAGAACCTGCGGGTACGGACGGCGGATTTTTCGTATCCATAGGTTCTCTAGGGCCAATTTAGGGACTTGCGCATCCATGGACCTTCAGAAGTTTCAGAACCGATGCACTGCAGTTACCAAGGGATGACTGTGTAAAGGGGTTAGGAATTTGGATGTTGGAGCCAGGCTACCTGCAGTTACCTTCCAGCTCTGCCACTTGCTAGCTATGTGACCTTAGCAAGTTGTTCAATCTCTCTGTGCCTTGGCTTCTTCAGCTGTAAAATAGGATAACGATAGCATTTCCCTTATGGAGTTGTTGTGAAGGTTAAATAGCAGAGTGCAATTAACGTGCCGTGTGCCCAGCACGTGGTGTTGGGGTTAGGTAGAAAACTGTACTGGAATCACTGGGGGTGAGCTTCCACGTGCCATGCCCCAGCCCCTGTCCTCAGCTGACTTCTCATCTGTCAGCCCTGTTAGGCTGGTGCTATAATAATTCCCATTTTCATGGATGAGGAAATCAAGGCACAGAGAATTGCATGACTTGCCTAAGATCTCAGAGTTTCTAAATAGTGCAGCTAAGATTCCAGACCAGGTATTTTTATTTCAGTGTCTGGATTGTAGTTCTCTAAATCGAGAGGAACTCACTGAATAAAATAAGCTTGGAGTGTTATTAACTAAGTTGGTTATTTAAAATAATTGTTCTCAGTCCCCAGTGTGCCTTGGAATCTTCTGGAGGGTTCATTAAAACAGACTGCTGGGCCCGCCCCCGAGCTCCTGAGCCAGCAGCTCTGGGGTTAGCCTGAGAGTCTATGCTTCTAGCAAGTTCTCAGGTGATGCTGATGCTGCTTCTCCAGGGACCAAAATTGGAGAACCGTTGATTGAAAATGTTGATCAAAAATTATGTAGTTTAGGCTGAGCACAGTGACTCACACCTGCAATCCCAACACTTTGGGAGGCCAACGCAAGTAGATCACTGAGCTCAGGGGTTTGAGACCAGCCTGGGCAACATGGCAAGACCCATCTCTACAAAAAAAATACCCCCCCAAAAAAATTGGCCAGATATGGTGGCACACAACTTTAGTCACAACTACCAGGGGGGTTGAGGTGGGAGGACCACTTAAGCCTGGGAGACAGAGGCTGCAGTGAGCTATGCCACTGCACTCCAGCCTGGGTGACAGAGCAAGACCCTGTCTCAAAAAAAATATATATATATATATGTTTAGTCTTGATTTTCATCTATCTCATTGATAGTTTTACTTGGCAGAATTTACCTACCAACTCTTACTAGTCTATTAAAATGATTATTAAAATGATGGCTTTCAGTGTAACTCCAAAATCTCTCAGGCGTTACAGTATTGGATTCACCAATGTATCATCAGTCAGTTTTCTGAAGTGTGCAAATGAAATGTCTCCTATCTTTTTTAGGAAGAAAAATATTTGAATGATATAATTACCCTAAGATGTTTGATTTAAAGGAAACAGTAATGCAGAGTCAGTAGTGGTCATTATGTTCAAGACACTAAAAGTTCACCTCCCACCCCCACCCCACACAAGCTTATTTCTCTTTGGAAAAAAAAAAAGCTCTTCCAGATATCTACATTCATAAACTATACCAATTAACCCTTCAGCAAGTAGAAGTGGTAGAAGAAATGACACTGTTCCTTCAGAACAGGGTTCGTTTATGTTATTTGAGATAAACAGGAATTCAAATAGTCATGTACCAAAGAAACAGAAAGATCTTCCAGAAATCTGAAAGGGAACTGTGGTCAGAACTCTGAGCATTTTTGTGTTTACTGAGCCTTGTCCCAAGGTTTACTAAGGTTTACCAGGCACAAGGAAAGGTAGCATCACAAGTAACAGACGTTTTCGGACTTGATAACCACTTACTAGGTATTTTGCCAAACAAGTTCACACATCGTGGAGAGTTGGATTGTGTGACCCAGTACCCCCCTTCTAGGGCAAGGTGCCCATCTGGTGGGTTGGGTGGAGGAGTTGGCCTCAGACTACTCCTGGGGTTCCATGAGGCTGCAGATTGGTGGCGTGAGCCTGCTTAAAGTGAAGGCCCAACTCTAAAGTGGGAACTATGTAAATACCTTTCTAGCACGTTTTCAGACACTCGCCAATGGGGCCTATGGAGAGGGCTGGCAGGTCCCCCTGTAACCCTAGGTGCATCCTGAGGCCTGCCACCAAAGCCTTCTCGAGGCTGAATGCACGGGGAGCTCAGGCTGCTCTCCCCTTGGATTTACCAAGAACTTCTGTTTAGTAGCTCTCCACGCCTATTTTACTGTCTTTTTTCTGCTGTGTTGTTTTGTTGCATCTTTTTTTTTTTTTGCAATGACACTGAGTGGCCTCCTGTATTGTTTCTTTCAGCCAGTAATGTTAAAGTAGAGACTCAGAGTGATGAAGAGAATGGGCGTGCCTGTGAAATGAATGGGGAAGAATGTGCGGAGGATTTACGAATGCTTGATGCCTCAGGAGAGAAAATGAATGGCTCCCACAGGGACCAAGGCAGCTCGGCTTTGTCAGGAGTTGGAGGCATTCGACTTCCTAACGGAAAACTAAAGTGTGATATCTGTGGGATCATTTGCATCGGGCCCAATGTGCTCATGGTTCACAAAAGAAGCCACACTGGTAAGGCCTGGCTCCGTTTTTCTTTTAGTGGCCTGAGAAGGTCCATGGGGTTTGAAGGAGGAAAGCATCCTGTCTTCCTTGAGTGTTCTGAGCATGTTTCAAATTGACTAGTAGCTCAGTTGTTGCAAGCGATTGGTGGTACCGAGTCATGGAGTTCTTATTCTGGTACAGCCTTGGAAAGGACTTCTCAACATGTACCAATTCCACCCTATAAATAAAACAAGGGAAGAGTGAACAGTATCACATGAGAGGCCTAACGGGGGCCTATTATATTAGCACGTACTAAGTAGTCTCAGCTGAGCCCTCAGGGTACGTGTGCTAAGTGATCACCCTCCACAAAACAAAACAAAAAGTCCTGATACACCAAAACTTACTCCTCAAACTTTCCACTGAGAAAAATGTGTGTTTTTTGTATTCAGACTAACAGGGATTGGTTTTTAGAAACAATAGTGAATGATGGAATAGTAGAAAAATCGAGTTTTCAGAAAGACTTCAGATGAGCTTTCAAATGGCTTGCCCTCCAACAGGGGAGACTTTGAATCAGATGCTTTTATTGCCACTGGTTATCAGCTCAAATTCCTGAAGAATTCCCAAATCCCCTGTCTTGCTGAAAGGTTTACTGGAGGTATAAGAGAATGTCATATTCTGTGTCCAGAAAGGAAGGAACACGGGCACCCTCGTGTCAGCGAGTTGTGCTCAGGCTCGCAGGAAGCCCCCTCACCAGGGGCGTGGGAAGCATGGCAGGTCCCAGCTGGCTGCACTCTGCCAGTCCATGTGTCTCTAATAGTCAGTCACGTTGATGGAACTGCCACAGAGTTGTCCAACAGAACTGTCCAGTCACTGCCACTCATGATGCTGAAAAGTCTTAGAAGTAAAATATGAATGGCTCACACTTATTTAACTGCAGGCAGGAGGTTTCTTATGAATTGAACAGAAACTTTTATTCACATGGGAAGCTGTTCTAAAGTTGGGTAAAACACAATAGATCCACCACCTCTCGCAGTCACTGAAAGCTGGAACATGAAACATAGAGACCCTGAGCCATCACTGCCTCTGAGCTGGCATCATCAGGTCATCATAAAGGTAGCGTCGGCCACTGCAAAAGAGGAAAAAAATAGTTGAAAATCCTGTTTTAAAGGCCTAGCAGATTCTGTAAGATACCTCAGGAAAGTGATGATGATGAGTTGAAATCAGACCCTTGTGTGCTGCTTCCATGGGACCAAACAAAAATATGTTTATCAAAAATTAAGCAGGAATTCAGAAAATTTCTTGAGCCAAAAAGCTGTGTTATCAGGAAATGCAGATATCTGTGGGGTGGTAATTTTTTTATTTGAATCAGGGCAGTTTCCAAAATGATCTATTCCATTTGTAGTATATCTGGAAAACTATAAACATAAGTTGATATCAATAGATATCCATCTTCAATAAAAATTCAACTTCTAAAATTAAGCAAACTTTGTTTTTTCGAATGGCCTCTTTAACCTCAAATTACTCAGTGAAATAGACCCATAACACTCAGCCCTAAGTGAAGCAAGCATGCGCGAGGGTGGTCCCAGCCTTGCCTTTGTAATGAGGTGGAAATTAACATGAAGGTAGGCTACCCTGTGATAGACACTTAACAGGATACTCCAGGACCCATGATAATACATCCCTGATGAGGAATAAACCTCACAAATGAATTACTTTCCTGTTAATTCATGTAAAGCCTGACTGTACAGTGAAAATTCTCTTAAATAAATATTTGATAAGTGACTCAAATTCTGGCATACTAAATTGCCAAAATATAATGACTGCCTGCCTTGATAAAAAATAATTACATTTAATGAATGAACCTGCCAAGTACAGATATGCCGGGTGGCACCTGCTGTTAGCTGCTCACTTCTCCCACAAATAGCAGCTAGGTGCCACCGGTACACCAATAAGCTGAGTTTTTCACTTACAGAACAAATAACTTTCAGAAGTCAATTTTATAGTTTCTGCCTTGCCCTTTATTAAAGAAATAAACACACTTGAAGCAATGACCTCATGAATTGTCTTCATCATGCATTTCCACTTGCCTAAATATAGAGGGTCCCAGGTAGATACAGAAATACCTGGTTTGACCAAACTTAGTTTTAATAACTAGACATGCTAGAAAGGTTTTCATTTTCCTGGAATCTGAGAGGAATATGTTAGAAAAGGAACGGTTTCTCAATCCTCTATGCTTAAAATATTTCTAGAGCAGTGCTTCTCAGACTTGAAAGAGGCATGTAAATCGCTTGAGGTCTTGTGAACATGAAGGTCTGCTTCAGACCTCGGGAGAGGCAGAACAGGCATTCCTAACAGGCTCCCAAGGTGTGAAGCACTGAGCCTCCTCAGGCAGCACCGCAGTGCACCCGAGCAGTGACATGAGCAGGGCTGTTCAGTGGGCTCTCCATATGGGGCTTAGGTATGACGTGAATCCCCAGCGGACAGGCTGGGACTTGCACTGTGACCGCTGTTCCTCCTTTTGCCCATGGCCGAGTCAGCTTCCCAGTCCCTTCTGGGTTACACTGAGGGGATTCAGGGGGCAGTCTTGCCTCTGCCCGTATCCCCATGTTGGTGAAGTACCACTGGTGCCATTTTCTCATCAGCTAATCGGCACCAGCACATCACTTCCCCTGTTGTGCAGCTCAGTTTCATATTTTTGACTTGGGTGTAGTGGCCTTCCCCACCAATGTCTCAGGATTAGTGTGAGAACCATGGGAGAGGAAGGAAGGAAGCAGGAAATGCAGAGTGCAAATACACTGCATTATTATTCTAAATGACGGGCTTTTTAATAATAAAGACCAAGAAGAGTATCTGTGCCTACTTACTTCCCATCTGTAAGATAAAAAGGTGCAATCCCCAGGATTCCAAAACACAGCACCCTAATGGCACTGCTCTTCCTAGGTATGGTTACGATAGGCCTACATCAGTTCTTGCAGTTCAAACATATTTTTTTCGCTTTCTTCTGATATGCCCTCAAATTCTATGATGCAGGCATCCATGAAGACTTCCATTTTTACTCAATGAAGTTATTAGAGGGGGCTCAAACATTCTTACAGAGTGTTCCTAAAATGGGAGATCTGTGGAGTCATTGGGATTAATAATTAAATTTCAAATTCATGACCTCAAAGTCCTCATCCCAATGAGATAAAAGTAAATAAAACCTTGGAGAAAATTGACCTACTCAGCTGCAATAGCTATTGACTTTCAGAAGGCAAATTATGGCCCCCAGCCATGCAAGAACACACATGGCGTGGGCTGTTCTTGTGCCTCAGCTCCATGGACTTGTCTTCTTAGCTGCAGACCCCTCTAAAGGAAACTGCTTGAGTGTAGTGCTCTGTATTGTCACTTTTGGGAGTGCTCTCTTAAGACCCCATGCCATGTGCTACGTGTTCATGCCAGCATAGGCACTCAGAAACAAAAAAAGGTTTCCAGTGAAATGTGTTTGCACAGCAGGACCCAAGCGGACTCCTGCCTGCCTGCCTGCCTGCCCTGCTCTGCTCTGCTCTGCAGAAAGGCAATGTGTCTGTGGCAATCTGCCCTTTCTGTCTGTGATGGACAGAGACCCTGGCTCTGCCTTCTGTTTTCCCTGAAGGCCTCCAGACCTGGGGAGAGACACTGGACTCCAGCACCTGCCCAGCACGGGAGAGCGTCTTTCCCAGGTGTAAGTGCAGGGCTGGAGTCACTAGCTTAGGATCATACCACAAACACTGTTGTGTCAGCAGGATTTTCCCACATCCTTATTGTGAGCATTTCTGTGACATGAGCTTTCTCCTGGGGGCCACCCTGTCCAAATGACAGCTGTGGTTGGGGGCGTGTCCATCTCACACTGTCTGGGTCTTCCTGCACCAGCTCACTCTACTTTTCCTTTTATATCCACTTGGAGTTAAATGCACACATTTATGCTCAAGTGCACAAAAGGCCCAGAAGTGTTCCTAATAGAAAATTAAATGATCTCTCTCCAGTGGAAACGCTTCTGGGCTACCTGGCTGCTAGCTGTTTTAGTCTCTTCATCCAGTATTGATTTACATGTACGGATTTGTAACTCAGAGAGTATATTTAGAGAGTATATTTAGTTAGTCAGTTTCGCCATCACCTTCCAACCTGCTTACATTTAAACTCCTCTATGCTTAGCCAAGACCGATTTCTGTAGGGATTTGCAGAAATACTAGATACCTCCAGGTTAGTATCAGGACCCCTCCAATTGGCCTATAATTGAATATCACTGTAAATTAGTTTCAGCTTTATAGTAGTGCATCTAACCTGCCAGCTTAAAAAAAGTGGTGATAATCATGAAATTCAAGTGTCAATATAGACTTTTAAATTTAATCTGGTGTGGATGTTAATAGTGCCAGATACGCTTCTGTGTAATCATTTTTGAGAAGTACTGTCTTTTTTACCATAATCACATTAATCAATCGGGAAAATGGTTAAATAGACATTTTAATACATTGTCTCTTCCTGAGAAAAAAGTGACTCCAGGAAATATGTTGATATGGTATCTCAACACCAGGAATTGTGGTCACATAGCATTATTCCTCTAAATAAAGCATTTGTTTTTCAAGAGTTTCATGTTTACTTAAACATGACAAATGTATCACTCTTCAAAGTGAGAGTTAAATGAAATGTTCCCTGATTTGGATTCCAAGACGTATGAGTACTCAGTCGGACAACAGCGTATTTCTTTTTCTCAGATACCTGTTTATCCCTTTGTCAGCTCCAGAATGGAGACACGCGTGCTGTCACACAGAGCAGAGGGTCAGGTGTTTTCTTAGTCACAAATGCAACAGTCCCATCCCTGAAAGAATTCCTTCATAACAACTAAATTGCATCTCTTAGAATACCTCTACTTATAATTTGTCTTCTATGGATATAGAGAAATAGTAGCTTCAATGTTTTAGGATTTGTAAAGAAAGAAAAAGCTAGAAATCTCAATGCAACTCTGACTTGTATTCCCTGCCATAGGGAGGTTTGGGACTTTTCTTTGGAAGACGGGGGACTTCCTTCACAGTTTCTTAACTTCTCATTTTATTCAATCTTTCTCCATCTCTCTCTCTCTTTCTCTCATCCTCAACGCTCTCTGTCTGTCTCTCTCCTGATTTGCCTGCTTAGGGACAGACAGGTAATGGAGAAGAAATTGAAAGGGAAAATACAGGGAAAATGTAAATGAAAAGAAGTTATTATAACTGTTATAATGAAGTGCCTTTCATTTAAATATAAGAATGTAACGCTGAAATGAACTTGTGATCCTGAAATGCATTTTTAATGAGTTTCCTTTTTATTTTGCTGCTTCAGTGGCATATTTTAAAGACCCTTTGAAAAAAGCCACATTAAAAACCCCACCAAATGCCACAACACGCAAAATTGGATATTGGTTTATTCCAAAACTGCTGATCAGGAAGAGTGGCTCTTCATCACAAAATGTTGCAGTCACTTTATTTAAATGAGTTTGAATTTGCATTGTGATGTGCCATTCTGATTTAGGGAAAAAAAATTAGATTTTCAGATCAAATTGACCCAGCCAGTGAAGCGTTAAGGAGCTGGCAGGTTTAGTCTGAAAGCCTCATGTTCTATCAAACCTGCAGCCGGTGGAAGTCACCAAGCCCCCGTGGGAAACAACTTTCTCGTAGCGTCGTCCTCGTGTCCCCACGCTGAGTTTAGTTCTCACCAGCTCTCCTCTGTCCGTCCCAGGAGAACGGCCCTTCCAGTGCAATCAGTGCGGGGCCTCCTTCACCCAGAAGGGCAACCTGCTGCGGCACATCAAGCTGCATTCCGGGGAGAAGCCCTTCAAATGCCACCTCTGCAACTATGCCTGCCGCCGGAGGGACGCCCTCACTGGCCACCTGAGGACACACTCTGGTAGGTCCCCTGGACGCAGTCCAGGGCTGTCGGGGTGTCTGGGGCTCCTCTGCTCTGCCCACGTGGGTCCCAGATTGCATCCTGGCTGGCTAACCCTGAGGCCCTCCCAGCTCACAGCCTGCATCAGGTGTGGGCTGACACTTCTTTGACATTGGCCCCCCGCTCATATTCTACTTTCCCCGTCACACCAGCGGGATTGGGCACCAGGACCTCCATGCGCGCACACACACACACACACACACACGCACACACACACACGTCTCACCTTAGGTAGTGTGTTTCAGAACAGGCCTCCTCATCCCATTTGTCAGGCTAGTGGGGTTTCCGTAAGGAATTGTGCAGGAAATGTTTCCACCACATGTACTGCTGAGACCAAAACATTTCCAAGGACAATTCGTTACATTAGTTAAGTCACACTTCGGAATGTTTTACACAGGTATAGTGGGATAGCTATTTGGCAGAACCGGGAGACAAGGGTGATTTAGGGCACACCCACCCAGACTGAGCCCGGTGCAGCTCTGACACCAAAAACCAGCCAAGGCCACAGTTGCAGAGGCCAGTCTGGGGCTGTTACCAGATTTTAGACAGCAGCCTTTCTCTTCGAATTAGACAGATAAAGTACAACCCAAATAATCCGGAGTCTTGGCAAGATCATCAGAGGCATAAATGCTCCATCATTCTCCAAACGCTCCCATCCTGTGAAGCCCAGATCCACTAAAGTTTGGTTAGATCCCCTTCCTCTGCCTCCTGAGAAATAGTCCTGGGTGTTTCATTATCCAGCAGCCCCATAATTCCACAGGGCAGAGGAAGAGTGGGCTCTTGGCCAGCCTGTCACGGATCATGTTTGCCTGAGTGTGGTCTACACAACATGACACCCACAGCTCTCCTTCATACTGTCCAGTTGGGGATATTTGCTGTAGTACACTGCATGGGGCTTGTGGGTGGGAAGTTGATGGCCTTTGTCCTTCCCCTCAAAGAGCCTCCTGCCCCAGCCAGCCACCAGCCAGGGCCCTTCTCCAAGCAGTAGTCTCTCTAAGCGGGTGCCCTGGGGAATGGCGATGCTTCAGACCAGCTGCTCCTCACCCTCCCCGGGCGGCAGGTTAAGGAGGAGCCTCCCTCAGGGAGGCAGGGACGTGTGCTCTTTGTGAAAGGTCTGCAGCAGCCCAGGCCATCTCTTCCCAAATGTGACATGTGGATTTGATGGTTGGGGGTTTTAGAGGCTGCTCATTGCGTCCATCTCTTTATCACACATTTACCGAGCACCCTGGGGTGACTATTCTGCACGGGAGACCTTAGGCGCACACAAGGAAAGCACCAACGTGTTATAGGAGGCATGACATTGAATTCGAGGGGACAGAGGGAGCATAAGGAAGGGAACAGTGGGTCCTGGGGTGAAAAGTCAGGAGAGACTTCCCATAGAAGGGAGGGACTTCTGAAGTACATGCTGGAAGGCGAGTGTCTAAAGTTTGCTTTAGAGAAGTTCTAAACCAGTGTGTGAGTCAGCAGTAATCCCAGAAAGGTGTGTGGCACCCCTATTGGCAAGAATTCAGTCTCTCTCCTGGCGGGTGGTCCCTGCAGTAGTCCACCCAGTTGGCTGGAGACAAAAAGGAGAGGAGTCACAGGGACCGGTGCACCCCCTCCTCTCCATCCTGACCTCCTTCCTGGTGGTGCACATGGAGAAGGATCTCCACATGCTCTTGATCAGAAAATTGTGAGGATTTGGGTGATTTGACTTCCTAAAAACTTCTAAGAAAGTGGCTATACCATGAGGAGTTGCTCCCCGCAGAGGGCGGGTGGGTCAGCAGGGGGGCCATGAAGTGGGGCACTTGCCTTGTTACAGGGAACAGGGAGAACAGGTGGCTCCCCTGAGATGGGAAGACAGTAGCATGACAGTGAGCATCTTTAGATGTTCACCTGGGCAATAAGCATGGATGGTGGTTCCACCTGGAGCCAAAAGTGGTGCTTGGGGATGACAAGCAATGGGCCTCAGCTGAGAGGACTGTGCAGTCTCTGTACCGTGCTAACAAGTGATCTAGGAAGAAGCTTCACAGCTGTCGTTTCTGAGGAGCCATGTAGACATAGACAGAGTTGGCAGCAAGATTACCTTGGGTTAGTGGGAAGCACCACTTCCCATGTCAGTGGAAAACACACTCATTTTTAGGTTGACACCAACCCTAGGTCATCATCATTCCCAGATTATTCTGATTGCAGTGGAATCTCTCATGTACATTAGCCCTTAAAAGTAGAGCTGCTCTCTTTCCTGTGTGGAATTAGGAAGATCTAGTGGAGTATTTTATGTTATTCTGGCCCCAGACCTGTATATTTCGTTTCAGGCATGATGGTATCCTACTCTAAACACCGCAGATTACTTGAGTAATTAGAGAACAGTGGTAGACTTTGGACCGTGTATTTCTGTTCTGGTTTCACGGATGAGCAAGTGGAGAAAACCATCATGGGTGCAGGGCTCCTGGGGATCTGTCTGTCCGAAAGTGTTGTGGAGACACATACTGCTCTTGGGGAAAGAAGCAGTGATGATTTCTTCAAAATGATTTCACTGAAGTGAAATAAGGACTTTGGGCTTTGACCGGCAAATTCAAATGTGGCCACACGCTACTCCATTGTGGAATGACCACTCCCCTGTCCCATTAAAAGCCAGGATCAACATCACGGCTTTCCCTAGCAACTGGTGGTGGCCTGAGGTCTTATTGACCAGCATGTTAGCAGAAATAGAGAATTTGTCCCATGCTGACAGCAAGAGAGGGCTGGGGAATTTGGAGGGGTAGAGAAGAGATCTCCCTTCCTACCTCATGGCTTCCTTTGAAACTTGCAAGCTTAGAATTTCTTTCCCACAGAATATTGGGTTATGCTTCAAGGTACACTTGAGCTCAGTTGCTTACAGTAAACATGCTTCTTATGTTCCAGAGTTAAAATCAATTGTATTTTCAGAAAAATGGATATTCGGACACCATAACATATGTACTGGAAACAATTTGACCATGAAATTTACTGAAGTCATAGCTTTTTCAGGAAAGGACATTGAGTGGTTATCTATATCCTGTTAATTTCTAAAAGCAATATTCAATAAAATGTGCAATTTTAGGCAGTATTCTATATTGCAACATTATTTTTTGATGTTGGGGGTACATCACTTTATATAAATAAATAGAGATCCTTTTCATTCTCTATTAAATGGTCCAGAAGTCAAATTTTGGCTTCCGTGTTGATCTTCTTACTGTGGCTTCTGTTCACCTGGGAAAGAGATTTAACCCATATAAGCTTTGGCTAAACCGCTTTACCAAACATTCCTATTTGGATGGTCTTAATTTTTATACAATACTTTGAAATATGTTCAATAAAACGACATGAGAAAGAAGTAGAAGATTCTGCTGTTAGGTTGGAAATGTATATTCCTTATAAAAATGATTAAAGATACTTTATTCAGTTTATCTCTTAAGATGGTATCTACTGAAGTCCTTAAACTTGGGCATAATATGAATTCCTGGCTAGTCTTTCTTTTTCCTAAAATATCACTCAATAAAATCCGGGAAGGACTAAAACTCATGATATAGAACGGCACTGCCCCATACAGTACCTACTACCTACATGTAGTATTTTTAATAATAATTTAAAATTGAACAAAATTAAAATTTCAGTCCTCAGTGGCACTAGCCACACTTTCTATGTCCAATAGCTACATGTGGCTGGTGGCTACCATATCGGACAGTACCAGTGGAGAGCATTTCTATCATCACAGTAGGTTCCGTTGGACAAGGCTAATCTGGAAGCTACACCGTCCTAAAGCTCTTTGGCAAGAGAAGCAGAGCTTTTCCATAAGCTCTGTTTATGAAAAGTACATTTTGTATTTTCTATCTACATGTATATGAAAATATGTATATGAAAATACATATACCTAGAAATATACATATACGTAGAATAAAAAATGCATGTACATAGAAAATACAAGATATTTTGCATTACATCTACACATACATGGGAAATACAAAATATTTTGTATTCTATAACAATGTAAGATACATTTATATTATGTTAAGAAAGTATATTTTAGAAATAAAACGCCCACTTCATTCAAGCATAGTCGTCCAGCATGGTTTCTTAGAGACCTCAAGTTATCCACTGTAGCACCTGGAACTGAATTCACTCTGGCTGCATTCAACGTAGCCCCAGCATCATGGCAGATCTGGCCCACAGCATAGACTGAAGTCTACTCTAGAGGCGAATCTGAAGACAATGTAGCCAGCACACAGGCTTTCCTTCCTCACCTCTGTGTCCAGTCACCGGCATCCACATTGTAACACAGCGTGGCTCGTTTCCGCCAGTTAAAGGATAGGCTTCAGTGACTGAGGAGGAGAGAATTTGGTAGTCAGTAAAGCAGACGAATTAAGACAAAACAAGAGTCTCATGAGTTCTTGGTACAACGAAAGAAGCCCTTGTGCACTAACATTTTTAAATTCGGTGATTTTGACCAAGTCCATAACACTTTTAGCTCTCAAGGGTAGAATTTTTTTTTAAACTTTTTTTGGTAATAATTGTATTGCATGCATTCCCCTTACACATAAGGCTGACATTTAATTGGGGTCTTGAACTCAATTGTGTTTTCTGCAGTTGGTAAACCTCACAAATGTGGATATTGTGGCCGAAGCTATAAACAGCGAAGCTCTTTAGAGGAACATAAAGAGCGCTGCCACAACTACTTGGAAAGCATGGGCCTTCCGGGCACACTGTACCCAGGTAAGCGCTGCTGCTCGGAGGCCAGCCTGGTCGGCTCTCCCCCCAGCACGGCGGGGAAGGAGGGCGCTCTGCAAGCAGCCTTAGGAGCAGAGCCCAGGGCCTGCTTCCCGCCTGGGCTGGGAGGGAGGGAAGTTTTTGGCCAATAACATCACAGTTTCACCAGAAGCACACTGTGCTTCCCAGCTTTCTAGGTCCTCATCTGACCAGAGAGAGCTTGATTTTAAAACCCTTCCCACTTCCAATCAGGAGAAATGAGGATAGCAGTGACCTTAAAAGTTTTGGGGTTGTTTCTTGGATGTTGGTGGTTTTAAAACAACAACAACAACAAAAAAATACCTCAAGTAGTCATCATTTCTTTGTAAACAAAATAAAATGTAAAATCTTGTTTTAAAACAATTTTTTAACAAAGTTGATCAAATAAGAACTTTGAGCCTGTGATTTTAAGCGTCAGTTCGGACTGAGGGCGCGGTATCCACCCCTTCCTGGAATGTGAGGCTGAAGTTTGTTGGAAGCCCCCCTGTAGTTGATAGTATTGAGGCTGTCGAAGGATGAGAGGGGAAGTCACTTCTTCTGTAGGAGCTGTGACGCTCTGCTGTGTGTTGCATAACAAGAAGGGACTGGATTCCGACCCCAGAGGCTGTAGAGTAAATGATGTGGAGAGTACTGAGGAAGGCTGGATTCACCCGGGGGAATGGCAGTGCTGTAAAAGATTCCTTCCTAATTGTTGAAGAGATAAGCAATTTATAAAGAGATCAAATAAAGGTAATCTCTTTCAAAACAGTATTCATCTAGCACTACCCCTGGAAAAATCATTACTGGACTGTGAGGTCGAAATTCAACAAATGGTGGAGAATTTATTAAGCCTCATTCACCTTTCTGACTTTAACAAATGGTTCTAAAGGGAAAATTCACCAGAATACCCTCAGATTATTAATAGCAGATGAGAGCAGGAAAAAACAATGTTGAGAATGGCTAAAAATGCATTCTGATTAGTCTTGGTGTGGAGAGGCAGCATCTTATCTGGCCAGAGCTCTGCACCCAGATGCTGTCTCCTCTGCCAGTCAGCCAGGGACCTGGGGCTCACAGGCGATTCCTCCGGGCCTCAATTTTCTCACCTGTGAAATGGGAAGATACCATTAAATCATCATTTGGCTTCTTTCAAAATCTCAGGCCTAGAATGGAAAGATATTGAGGGTGAGTAGAAGAGAAGAAACTGGATATTAAAATAATAATAATTTAACAGTTATTTATTCACATAGCAAGACCCCAGGATAGAAGACTAATGGATGAGGAGATGATTATGTTCCTTTGAAATAAAATGTCAACACTCAAATACTGTTTTTTCTATGAAAAAATAAATGAATGGGCCTTGGAAGTAACTGCTCCTAATGATGTAGTTTACATATTAATGCTTAATAAGCCATTTTATTTACTCAACGAATATTTACTGAGGATTTATAGTTGATAATACCGAGCCCTATTAAATACAGTAATCTGATATGCACATAGAATTGAAAAGACAAATGAACAAAAGAAACAGACAGTGTATTGTTTCTGTCTGTTTCCTCCACTGTTTTCATTACTAAAGAAACAAGCTGCAGTGCACGGCCGGCTGAGAGGGGCTGCTCGAGGAGCAGGAGAAGCAGCACTCACTTCACTGAGACCTGGGTTTGGGTTTTCTGTTTTTGAATGTGACCCAGAGCTCATTGTTTAAATGTGAGTGATAATTCATGCCTGGCCACCCTCGTAGCAACGCTCTGAGAGAAACGTGAAGGAGTAGGTCTGGATGTGAGCAGGAGCGTAGACACGTGTCATTAACTTACCTACACATGGACATTTCGGCCACTGACATACTGAAACCTTCAAGCTAATCCTTCTCTGTTGGTCTCTCTGTCAGTAAGGCTATGTCCCAGTGTGTGTATTAAATATTACCGTGTGGTGAGTGTCAATTTCACCCTAAGATGTTAATTTATTCCCTTTGATGGTTAAGTTACTTGGACTACCACAGTGATGCCTCTACGTCCCCACACTCAGGAGGCATGAAAGCTTCTCTAGGAAGGAGCAGTGGTCTGGTCTCAGTGTGGCAGCAGACAGAGCCAGGCCCGCACTTAATTACGTTGAATTGTTTCTGTCTGGTGTGGCATCAAAATGTGCAAAATGATCACAAACACCTTTCGACAGTCACCTTTGGTTTTCGCCCTTGCCAACACCTAACCCTTGTAGTTCCTGCTGGTTTAAGGAACTTGGAGTATTGAGGAGATTCATAAAAGGACTTTGATGGAAGTCCTCCTGAACTACACTTGGGGCCAGGAAGACAAGCAGGTGCTTGGTCATTTCAGCTGTGCTGAGCCTGGGTGGGTGGAACCTGTGCCTTCTGATGCATCTCTCCTCCTCTGTCCCCCTCTGAGAACCCCTCATCTCTGCTCAGATGGATGGGCAAGTCTCTTCCCCCACCCCTAAAACCCCATTAGATTGGGTGGTTTCAGTAAAATCAAAGCCTCAGCTAGGTACTATAGGAAAAGATGAATTCCTCTGAATATAATTTTCTTTAGTAAAAGGCTTTTGGGTCACCTGTTATAATTTCTTAATGTCTTTATAGAAAAAAATAAGTTTCTCTTGAGCCTCTGGTGCACAGACTCACCAGCCCTTGGAGGTGCATGTATCTAAGGACAGAGTAGCCCATGACTCGGGAGCATCAGCCTCACTTGTTCCTTGCTGTGATCAACTCGGGGTGGAGGCTTTTGGGAAGTTCTGTGCCATGGTGCAGAGGAAGACCCCTGATTGCTGGGAGCCCTGGGCAGGCAGCGTGCACGGCTTTGCAGAGAAGGATGGACATGTCAGAAAGCACATTAGCTTAATAGATGAAGTGTGTGACCAGTGGAATTGGATTTTATGGATTTATGTTTATCTTGCATATAGATCAGGATGTGGGCTATATATGTTTGCCCATTTAATAAAAAACACGTATTTCAAATGTTAAAAATATACCAGCAACAATAACCGATTTGAAATATGTGTTTTCAAAGTCACATTTGTAATAGCAATGAAAACATAAAATACTTAGAAATGAAGAAAATCAGCAAACCATACTTAGGCAAGAAAGAAAATGTAGGAGACTGGAGAGGTGGAGAAGGCTGGATGCTGTCCATGTGCTGCTGCCCAAATTACAGTATCACTTCAACATAAAACTGGCCTGTAAATCTTACCGGAATCTGGTAACCACGTTTCATAAAGTATCTGGATATATACATGAGATAATTGGCAACGTTTTAAAAAGAGTAATGTCAAGTGATTGTACGAAAATGTGGCTAAAATGGATGGAACTCTTTGAAGAATAGGCAGACAAATCGATTAATAGAGGTGGGTAAACCTACCGAAGACCCCGTGATAAATCAGCGTGAAATGCAGGAAGCACAAGGCAGGAACAGTATAGGAAGAATTGATCAGGCATTTAAGGTCATCAGTTTACATTGTCAGCTCCTTATACACTAGGATAAATTGCAGGGAAATGAGTTATATTTTTAGAACTCCAACCACAGTGACTAGATGTAAAGATAGATGCAGCTATGCAGGATACAAAGTTGTACCTTCAATTATGGAAAGAGATGACATAGAACAATCGAGAATGACTAGAAATGGGCCACACATCAACATTTACCTCCGTAATTTCTAAATTCTCTACAATAGTCAGGGGTGCTTTGAGTTTCAGGAGTTTGTCGTGTGTTCAGAGATAAGGGGTTCTGGTTTTTTCTCCCCATTGCCCAGATCTGCTGTAGTACTTTGGGAGCCACATTTTTGTATCTCAGTTCACTGTGCTGGTCCGTGAAGTCAGACGTTAGGTTGGACAGTTCTTTACATCTCAGAGGGCTGCTGTTAGGACTGACTGAGGTAGTGGATTTGGGAGTATTTTGAAAGTTAAAATGACTTGTCCAAAGGACATCATTGCTTAATCCAGTCCAGCCTCTGGCGATGATGGCGGTGCCTGTGCATTTGGACGTAAAGGGGACGATGTGTGGTGAGCAGCTGCTGGAGGAAGAAGCCTTTGCAGGTGGCTGGTCGTTGGCATTACTGGGGCTGCTTCTGCCTGTCTGGCAGTGTTGCTGGGAAGATTAGAATTAATCTCTAGGAAGGGCCTGGCTCTTGTAGGCACTTAACAGATGTCAGATTTCACATTGGACGTGACTGAACCCTTTAAACATAAGGCATTTCTAAACTGGCCTCTTTCACTGTCTTTAACTTTAGTCATTAAAGAAGAAACTAATCACAGTGAGATGGCAGAAGACCTGTGCAAGATAGGATCAGAGAGATCCCTCGTGCTGGACAGACTAGCAAGTAACGTCGCCAAGCGTAAGAGCTCTATGCCTCAGAAATTTCTTGGTAAGAGTTAAATGTTTGCTGTCTCTTAAAAAACAACTATGTGGGTGTTTTAGGTGCAAGTGGAAATGAGTTGAGGGTAGAAGAAAGGGAAAAAAGTGAGATTTTTTTTCAAAAGCAAAAATTGGTAAGCTATATCATTCCTTAAATACCTTAGAATTTTTTCCAGTAAGTGTCTTAGAAATAACAAATCTCCTGCCAGTTTTTCCTAGATGTGATTCTGTAATGTCTGTGACGTGTACTGTGATCTGCCTGTGGACATCGCCCCTAAGGAGAGGTTGGGCCACCGTACGCAGGGTGGAGAGTGTGGGTCTGGCTCAGTTGGGGGATATCACACTGCAGGACACCCCAGGCCTGGCCCGCTTCTCCAAGCTTCAGATCCTCATTTTTCACATGAAGCTCTTAACGCTCCCCTTATGGGGACTCTGAAGGGTTCATGGGAGGAATCGTGCAGTGACTGACCGCTGAGAAGTGTCTGCCGAAGACTGGGTTTAGCTAGGATTGCTGTTTTGCCTAATGCTTTGAGGGGAAAAAAAGGAAGAACAAGACCAGGCTTCTCTCTCGGAGCATTGCCCAGAGTAGGTGATAGGCACACCAACACCGCCATCCAGCCAGACGCCGCAGGGTTGGAGCCGGGGTCCGAGTGGAAAGGCGCTAGGCCTGGGAACCAGTGCAGTCAATACAGAGCCATTGACACTCTTCAACTCCGCTGCCTTGGTTCCATGCTTTAGCATCTCATGAGGTGATTGTGAACATCCCATGACTGCCAGGATGTGAGAACACTTGGAAACTCGCAGTGTGAAGGTTAACTCTGTCCAGGAAAGAGGACCAGTAAGTGCTTCATGAAGCCAAGATGCACCTTGGAAGAGGGATAGGGTTTCAGCACATTTTAGGTGTTGGAAGAATGGGGGAATCTAGGCAGATGGATAAAATCAGTGAGAAACCAGAATGCTGACCACGAGGGCTGAAGTGAGGGCCTAAGGACATGATGGAGGAGCAGGGCGTGTTCCCAGCTTAACTCAGGTACCCATGGGGAGGCAGGAAAAGTGAAGCTGTCCCAGGCAGCTCTACCACAGGATGAATGGCTTCCGATGCCAGGTGAGAGAGGGACCCTTGATTCAGTCAGCAGGAAAGAAGTGTTGGCATATTTTTGATGAGTGCAGCGGCTGGGAAAGTAAAGACAGCAAGCACCAGAAAGGACTAGAAGGGGGGAGTGTGGAGGCGGCGGCAGCGGGCTTGGAAAGAGAGGCTTGTGAAGGGGAGGGGTTGGCGTCGGAGGAAGGTAGCGGTGAGGGCAGGGATTGGGTGAAGGATACCGTGAGTCACACACACTCAAGTAGAGTAGTGTGCCCTTGATGGAAAGGATAACACCAGGTTCTGGGAAAAGATGGGGTTCTGATTTTGACGTGTTGATTTTCAAGGACCTCTGGCATCTGTGACACATGGGGAAATTGTGGTGGGAGAGAGGTGGGGCCAGAACAGGGGCTAGTGAGGCCAGGGGTCCCAGATGGCACCTCTTGACCTGCAGGATGGCAGGAAGGGGGAAGGACAGAGGCAAGGCCACGTCCTGGGCACCAGCCTCAGTTTCACACAGGGCTCCCTTTTGACCTTTGGATTAAATAGAGGTTTGTCATAGGTTGGGGATCGAGAGGAGCAAGGGATTGAAGGATTCAGTTTACAGAAGGAATGAAAGCCACTGGCTGAGGCAGTGAGGAGTTGTCCACACACGCTTGAGCCTTTGGACCATGAGAACGAGGGAGACCCTGCCTTCCTGAACAGAGCAGGAGTGAGGTCCTATGCTGAGCATAAGCGGTGGGATTCCGACAGCAGTGGGCACAGGGCACACAGGCTGCCTCCTGAGCAGTCAGCATCTGCTTGGAGGCCCCCTGGGGTGGACACAGTGGCAGAGAGATGGGTGTTGACTGGGAGATGGGCAGACATAAGGCAGTGAGTGTGTGCAAGGGGAGTGAAGGGTTGCTGACCTTGAGAAGCAGGGACGGCATCCTCTGTCAAGGGAGAAGCCTCCAGAATGCTTTGGTGAATCAACATTTGCAGCCCCTTTTAGCTTTGGAGACTTGAAAACAAATGAGAAATTCGTCTGTGAAACTACTGGAGCCACTCCCCAACCCCCGCCACTGTGAGACCACAATGTGAGTGTTGGCTTGAGATGCTTCTGTGCTGGTAGAAGAACCAAGCAACACAGTGCTCTGATGGGGCAAAGCGAAAATGAAAAAGAAGTCCCCAGGGGACACAGTGTGAACAGTGGGCAAGGGTGGCGGAAGAGGAGTTAGGAGCCAAAGACTCAGAAGCAGCTGCATGATCTGTTGGTGATTGGCAGTTCATTTGTAAAATAACGCCTCTTCCTGCCCTAAAATGCCTACCTTACACCCACTTCAACTTGATGAGATTTCCATCAGTCATTCCTAATGTGTCACAGCTTCTGCAGCGCTAAAATGAAAAGGCCAGTGAGTCTCTAAGGCCTTGCCCCACTTCTCAGATGCCGAGTTTAGCCTTCATGTGAACTTCGAAAGAGAGTGGGAATGCAGCTGTTCTCATACAAGCTGGCCCAGTGGTGGTTCAGTTGAGAGAGCGCCATGCTTCAGAGTCAGCTCCAGCTAGGAGTGACTGGTGGTGGCCTTGAGCATGGTGCTGGGCTCAGTGTTGCCATCTGTGGAGTGGGTGTGGACCTACTGCCCTGCCTCCTCCCGGAGCTATCCTGAGGCTCAGAAGGGGTGACGGATGTGGTGGTGCTGTCAACACGAGAAAGCATCTTAGGAATGTAAGATGATAGGATTTTCATGTTGACCATTGCTCAGTGGCGTGTAGTTGGGCTTTATTCATCTATAACCTATGATTAAAATTTTTACCTGAAACTTTGACATGAGTATGAATAAGTATTTGTTTTGCCAGCAGCATTCCTCACCATCGGGGCCATTAAAGAGCTCCTCCTCTGAGATCATCAAATACAGGAGAACAGAACTGATTCATCTAATTAGAAAAGGGATTATATTAAATAGTAATAATTGTTGTTTTTAGTCTGGTGCATGAGGTAGGAACATTTTTGACAGAGAAAAGCACAAAGAGGAAAACAACAATTACCAATATTCCTGCTACCCATTATCATTACCTTGGTATATTTTCTTCTTTTATAAGAAAAAGAAACCGTATTATGTTATTAAAGTAACACAAAGTTAATATAAAGAATTTTAATGCAAAGATAAAATGTTTTCAAATCACCACTAATCACAACACCTAGAAATTACCAATATTAAAAACAGGGAAGCATCATTCCAAATATCTTCCTATGCATATGTATGTGAGTGGCTAGGCTGATGAATAGGTGGATTGATTGACAGGTAAATAGGAAATAAATATCTTCATAAAGATTCCAACATATTACACATGCCTTAAATTCAAGAGGTGAAAAAAGACCCAAACAAAACTGGAGAACTGGCTTATCTTAAATATTCTCTCACACAAAGGAATATTATTTTTAAAGGCTCCTCTAAGATTAAAAATATGTATTATGTATTAAAAACGTTAAGACATTTGAATTCTTTTTTAAATCCAATTGTTTCAATTTAAGCAGTATCTACTGGCTCACTGCTTTGAAAAATAAGGACAGTATTCCAGTTCGCATTCAGCGTTCCAGTGCTCACAGTATCTTACTAGTTTTACATTGTTCAACTTTGTAATATTCACATTCTGTTCCGTAATCATAATTTGTAGCAGTTTATTTATTACTAACTCTATTTAAATAGATTCAAGGATCAGACCCTGCCCTTTTATCCCTATTTCTGTTTATTTTGATTAATCTCTTAATTGATGGGACTTCACATTCAAGCAACTTTTTTCCAAAAGTTTCTATAGGTATTCTGTGATTGTATTGTGCTTGAGGATGGTGGCCTGTTGCCTTTGTATTTCATGAGCATTTTGACAGAGCCTAGGGTCTTGGGTCTCTGTTTTGTTTTTTTGGTTTTTTTTTTTCCTCCCTTGAGAACTCTTTAGATTTTGCTGATGACATTGCTTGTTGAATGTTGCTGTGTAGACATCAAAGTCTAGTGTAACTGTTTCTTCTTTAAGGTGATCTTCATTTTATTCCTGAATGCCTGAGGGTTCTTTCTTTAACCTTGAAGT
Organism: Cacajao melanocephalus; assembly: GCA_963573385.1. NCBI lineage: Eukaryota > Metazoa > Chordata > Mammalia > Primates > Pitheciidae > Cacajao > Cacajao melanocephalus. Next base: position 110,005 of record CAUYLG010077188.1, on the reverse strand, counting down.
TAAATACTCTAATTAGGATGTATCTTGGTCTATTCATTCTGAATAAAAATTTCCTACCATTTTATCTAGAGTGTCCCTTTTTTCTTTCTGGGAAATTCTCTTTTATATAAATATGTTTTGTTCCATCTATTGTGATCTCTATTGAGGGATACCAGTTGTCCATATGTTAGATAATTTGTCTTCCATATCTGTTAACAGTTCTTTAAGTTTTTTGTTTATTTCTTTGTCTATTTTTACATTACTCACTGTTCTCTTGTGGTTTTCCTCTGTCAGTAATTTAATTTTTAGTAGTTCCTGTTCTATTACTTGCTATTTTTAATCCATGCATTAATTCTGTAATAATACGATTTTTCTCCTTATTTTGTTTCCTGAAATCTGAAATCTCTTTCTTCCTCCTATTCTGTTGCTTTTGCATTTTATTTTGCATGTTTTTTTAATTGGTTCCATGTTGTGAAGCAATTATGAGGCATTTCCTCTCTTCTTGGAATTAAGGACTTTTTCCCCTAGGATGGACTCAGTGGTCTGTGTTTTACTTCCTTTCTTTCCCTGTATTGCTAGAAAATATTTTCATAGTAACCATGACATTTCTTTTCATCTTGTTTGTTCTACTTGGTCTGATATAGCTTGACTGACGTTTCAACCTTCTTCCCACTGTATTTTTTTTTTCCTGTGAGAGCTATTGAGTTTTCTAAATCCTAAATGAATGCCAAAGCTGGGGTTGGAGGAGTTTGGTGAGGAAAAGTGCAGCCTTTGTTAAAATATTTTTCCTTTGCCTTCTCTCCCTCATCTGAAATTTAGCTAAATGCCCTAAGCCATCAGCACTGTACCAAGTTGGGGAATGCTTCATCCCCACAGGAGATACTCTGGGGCTTTGGGCCATCCTCCCCTTCAGCGTAGACCACGGAGGACTTTGCTTCTAACCCAGGGAGCCCGCAGGGGCTCACTTCTCCGTGGTCATCTGATTCTTGCCAGCCAAGGTTTCAACTGCTGTTTTGACCAGAACAGGAAACAGATACCTGTTTGAATCATGTCTGTATAAATATGAGGCTGTGAGGGAAAATGCTGAGGTTATTGTTGACTTGTACCTAAAGATTTGGAAATGAGATTAGCAGCCAAGCTTTGCCCTACATCTCATGCCAGAATTCTCTGTTTCTTTCCAGTCTTTGGTGTGTGGGTGTGTGTGTGTGTGTGTGTGTGTGTGTGTGTATACTCATGCACACCATAATGAAATACATATTTTATATATATATATATATATTCAATGACTATACGTGACATGTTCCTTTAGCTGATTGCTGTTGGTGAAATTTATAGGTTTTTATTTTTCTTGTTTTGTTGGATAGTAGGGAAGAGAAATTCTATGGGTAATTTCCATGTGCCACAGTAATCTGGCATATATATTGATTTTTTTCCTACACCCCTTTGTTGTGATACCAGGTTTTGAAAACAACAGATTTCAGTGGTTGCTTGGGAAACCACGGAACCGTGACTTGGGGAGAGACAGGATGATTAGGTGGGAAAGCATCTTTCTGGTGGGGCCGTAAAGACGTTTATGTTTAGCAAAATTGGCTACAAAGTCCATTGCCCTCCTTTTCTTGCCTTGATTCGGTAGAGGGATAGACTGGGATACAAACTAGAATGGATTTGTCCTGCTCTATAGTAAGAGTAACAGGACATTTAGTTGCTTAACACAAAAACAAACAAAACATGTGTGTGGTTTCAGCAATGTTATACAATTACTTTTTCTGACCTTTTAATGAAGAGAAACACCACTTCTTTGGTCCCTACCATTGGCTTCTTAGAGTTTTCATCCTGTTCTGTTTCTGGGAGGGTATAACTGGCCATGCACAAGTTTTCTTTCTGTAATCAGAGTATATGCCACTTCTGGCCACAGTATATGAAAACAGACAGAAACCAGGCTATTATATGATAACATATCCGTTACAAAAGAAGACATGAACTCAAAGGTACTTTATAGTATAATGGGGCATATATTCCTGGATGATTCTTCATGGTCACAGATTTTATAAAAGGACTATTAGTAAATGTATGAATTACAGGGCAGTTTATCTTTCTGTTAATAAGAACCAGCTGAAGCCCTCAGTGTCAGGTGCAGCATGGGAGGTGGTGGGACCATCCCTTGTCACCACCCCCACCAGCCACCATCAGCGATAACCTGCTCATTGGGGAAGTCTCAAATTATCCCTCACTTTTGCCCCTCTTCATTCTGTTCTTTCCACAGTGAATGAAAAGGCCACTTCTTCCTTCAAACCCTTCAGTGGTTTTCATTTTCCTTTAGACAAAGTCTCTGCCTGGCTGGCCTCTGCCTGGCTGGCCTCTGCCTGTCCCTCCTGCTTATCTCTGCAGCACTGCCCCCACCTGCAGCTCTGGTTCCCTGACCTTCACCTGGTCCTGCCACACCTCCCAGCCTCTTCTCCCTTCAGAACCTTCCTTCTTGTTATCCCCGACACTGGGACACAAAACCCTCCTTGTCTGGCTGACTCTTAACAAGATCAGAAACCCGTGTAATGCTCTCATAGCAAGCTCCCCTTGTCTTCATGGATTTCTCAGATGGAAGGAATTATCTGTGCAATCATGCATGAACTTCTACCTACCCGCCCCCAGTAGCTGTTTGTTGCTAAGGATGGGGACCACTCTCACTTGCTCGCCGTTCTGTCCCTCTGTCCAGTCCAGATGTGTTAAAGGAAGGAAGTACACAGAATAGGGGTAAAATATAAACTGTTCAGACATTCCCTGGATGGGCTCGTGTGCTTTGATTCATTAATGTGCCACCACTGAGAGTAGAACGCAGCCACAGTCTTGCCAGTAAGGGTGCAGTTACTGTAATTAATGGATTTCCTAATTAAGCCATGATTATTGAGAAGGTGTGTCTTCAAGAAATTTTTTTTTATTAAGATATTTACTCCAAAGCTAATTGAAGAAGCCAAATCTAGGCTCCTGTTTGATCATTGCCAAGGAAATGAGCTCATGGACTCCTGTGAACTGATGGTGTTAGATGAGAAGTTTCTCGAGGCCAGGGCCCAATCACTGCTGACGCCTCTACAGTAGTTACATCAATAGTTCTCAGTACTTTCCAAAAATAACAGATGAATAGGAAGAATTTTCCCCGTAGCTTCCTTGCCGCGCCTCCTGCCCTCTATCACATGTTTCTGCGGAGCCCTGCTTCAGGCCTGCCAACTATAGAGAACTACTTTTAAGTCTGAGTATCCTTTCCACTCTCATCACAAGTCAGAGCTCATCTACCTTTCGGTTGTTTGTCAATAAGGTGTCATTTTATTATAAAAAATACACAGTCATCATGGATTTCGATTAAATTTTATGCTAGATCATTAAAATTATTAAACATCCCATATTTTAAATATAATGAATAATGATATAATTATTGTGTATTTTAAGTCAATAAATGTGGAAATCAGTTGTAAATTACTGAGAACACTACTGAAAATGCATCATTTAAAATACACTATTTCAAATATGAAATGAAATACAGTAACATAATTCAATTCAATTCATCTTTGGTTCCCCTATTTATTCATTCATCCAACAAAATCTCTTTAAGTGCCTACGATGGGGAGGTCCTGGCTCGTTGCCCCCCTGGACAGATGCATGGGGTGTGGTGCAGGTGTGATGTGTCCGCAGGTGTGTGTGTAGGTGTGCAGGTGTGGGGTCCGCAGGCGCGCTGGGCCCCAGGCAGAGTTCCCCCTCCCCTCTCCAGGCCTAGATTTCAGCTGTCGCTGCCGGACCTGACGGGTTCCGGAGGTGGTCGCCCCCCACTCACTGTCGCCTGCTTCCCACAGGGGACAAGGGCCTGTCCGACATGCCCTACGACAGCAGCGCCAGCTACGAGAAGGAGAACGAGATGATGAAGTCCCACGTGATGGACCAAGCCATCAACAACGCCATCAACTACCTGGGGGCCGAGTCCCTGCGCCCGCTGGTGCAGACGCCCCCGGGCGGCCCCGAGGTGGTCCCGGTCATCAGCCCCATGTACCAGCTGCACAAGCCGCTCGCGGAGGGCACCCCGCGCTCCAACCACTCGGCCCAGGACAGCGCCGTGGAGAACCTGCTGCTGCTCTCCAAGGCTAAGTCGGTGCCCTCGGAGCGCGAGGCGTCCCCGAGCAACAGCTGCCAAGACTCCACGGACACCGAGAGCAACAACGAGGAGCAGCGCGGCGGCCTCATCTACCTGACCAACCACATCGCCCCGCACGCGCGCAACGGGCTGTCGCTCAAAGAGGAGCACCGCGCCTACGACCTGCTGCGCGCCGCCTCCGAGAACTCGCAGGACGCGCTCCGCGTGGTCAGCACCAGCGGGGAGCAGATGAAGGTGTACAAGTGCGAACACTGCCGGGTGCTCTTCCTGGATCACGTCATGTACACCATCCACATGGGCTGCCACGGCTTCCGTGATCCTTTTGAGTGCAACATGTGCGGCTACCACAGCCAGGACCGGTACGAGTTCTCGTCGCACATAACGCGGGGGGAGCACCGCTTCCACATGAGCTAAAGCACCCCGCGCCCCCCGCCCCAGCCACCCCCAGGAAAAGCACAAGGATTGCCACCTCCTCGCTCCCGCCAGCAGCATAGACTGGACTGGACCAGATAACGTTGTGCTTGGATTTGTAGCTGTTTTTCGTTTTATGTTTGAGTTGGTTGGGTTTTGATTTGCTTTTGAGAAGATTTTTATTTTTAGAGGCAGGGCTGCATTGGGAGCACCCAGGACTGCTACCTTCCTCGATGTTTCCCCAGACTGCTGGCTGAGATTCCCTCACCTGTTGCTTCCTAGAATCCCCTTCTCCAAACGATTATTCTAAATTTTCAGAGAGAAATAGATAAAACAGGCCACAGCCCGGGAAGGAGTGTGCTGGTCCCTGTGCTAAGCACGGGGTTCACACGCCAGTCTTTTCCAGTCCCCAGACGCAGGGAGCACAGTCCCTGCCTGTGGCTCTGCCAGTGAGCAGACAGGACAGATGTGCCGCCACCCAAGTGCCCATACAGCAGGGCCAACACCATGTGCCCAGGCCAGCTTCGGGCCACGTGCAGCTAGGGCTGAGAGCCTGCACTTTTGAGAGAAAATATTATTTTAAATCGTATTCCGCATAGGAAAACGAACTGGGGAAAGTCGTGTCTGTCTAACTGCCCTGGGTGGAGGGAGAGGTCAGGCTAGGGCGTTTCAGCTCCTCCTGGATTTGCTAGCTTTGCGGAGACTGCTCAGATGGCCTGAGCCTCCCAAGGCTTGCTGCCAGCATAGGAGGAGCCGGTCTTCCTGTGGGCATATCTGGGGAGCCCAATTCCCCACTTTTTCACTCCCATGCCTTTAATAGCCCCCAAAGTCTATCACTACAATTTAAACACCAGTCCTGAAATTTGGATCTTCATTATTTTTGAACCTCTCAAACGGCAACATTCGTCAGAAACCAAAGCTTTATTTCGGATCTGTTCCTTCCCTGGCTGGTTCCACCTAAGAGCAGAAGCCTCTTTTCCTGAAGAAATCCAATCGTAGCCCTCATTTTAGTTATGTACATCTGTTTGTAGCCACAAGCCTGAATTTCTCAGTGTTGGTAAATTTCTTTCCCTCTTCTCACTGTATATTATTCTCATTTTAAAGCCCATAAAAGAGTGATTTAGAATGATCATTAATTTTCAGCTTAATGAAATACGTGAAGCCCAGCATCTCTCTTGCTAACACACAGAACTCACCTGTTTGAAACTAAGCTTTCAAACGTGTTGAAGCTCTTTTCTGTAAAGGCAAAGCAGCATGTGTGTTCACATATACATAGGACGGCTGGCTCTGCACCTGTGGGATATTGGAATGCACAAGGCAATCGAGGGACTGAGCCAGACCCTTGAAGAGTAATGCCACCAGATCCCCCAGGAAAGAGGAGGCAGGTGATGCTGCAGGTGAGAACCCTGCCTGTCCATGCTATGACATGGAGGCACTGAAGCCCAAGAGAGGTGTGTGGAGATTCTAATCCCAACCAGCAAAAGTCTCCTTCAAAATTAATGCTATCATTAAGGTCATTACTCTCAACCACCTAGGCAATGAAGAATATACCATTTCAAATATTTATAACACTTCACCAACACTGTCCCAAGATGTAATGAAGCAACAGAGGGGAAATTGTACGTAAGCACCTCAGCATTTAATCCAAACAGGCGTACTTAGTCCCAGCACTATGACATTTTGGGCTGAATACTTATTTGTTGGGAGGGAGCTCTCCTGTGCATCGTAGGATATTTAGCAGCATCCCTGGTCACTACCCAATAGATGCGGGTAGCATCCCAAATTGACAACCCAAATTCTCCAGATATCACCAACTGTTCCCTTAAGGAGAAATCACTCCTGTCGGAGAACCACGGACCTAAATGAATTCTAAACCCATCAAAGGTCTGGGAAGCCTTCCAAGAAAAAAATAAAATAAAAAAGCACTTGAAGAATATTCTCAATATTCCCAGTCAGCAGTATCAAGCCTGACTTGTGATCCTGTGGAATCATTATAAATTCTATAAATGAATTATTCCCCTTCAGTCTTCAAAAACATATTCCCTCATAAACATTTGAGTTTTGTGGAAAGAATGGAGTTTACAAAGATACCATTCTTGAGTCATGGATTTCTCTGCTTACAGAAGGGTGTGGCATTTGGAAACTGGAATAAACAACATTGCCGCACCAATGCACTGAGTGAAGGAAGAGAGAGGAGAAAGGGCTTAGACAGCACTCATTCAATATGCAATTACAGAGAAAGATGCGCCTTATCCAAGGTAACATCTCTAAGGTGAGAGCCTTCTTAGGGTCTCTCTAAGAGACTCTCTTGAGTTTGTTGCAAATTTCACCTACTCTGTCCTTTTCCATTCATCTCACTGTGTCAATTGGTTGAAGGGAGTTATTTTTTCAAGTGGAATTCAAACAAAGCTCAAACCAGAACTGTAAATAGTGGCTGCAGGAATTCTTTTCTAAACTACTTTGCCCTTTCCTCTCACTGCCTTTTATAGCCAATATAAATGTCTCTTTCCACACCTTCTGTTGTGGTTTTATAGTGTGACACCATTTTTCTTTGAAACTATTGTATTTAAAGTAAGGTTTCATATTATGTCAGCAAGTAATTAACTTATGTTTGAAAGGTGGTCATATCATGTACCAAAAGTTGCTGAAGTCTCTCTTCTAGCTGGTAAAAGTAGGAGTTTGCATGACCTCACACTTTTCGTTGCGTAGTTCGTTCTGTTATATGATGGTGTGAGTGTGTGTCTTGGGTACCGCTGTGTACTGCTGTGTGCCTAGATGCCATGCACTCTCATTGTGTTTGAAGTAAATATTGGAGACAGGAGGGTTACCCATAACAGCTTGGCCTGTTGATTACAGCTAGAAGTCACTGTCTTTTGTTCCCTCCCGCTCCCTGCCACCCCAGCTTCCCAGGATGTGGATAGCCTGGCTCTCATCTCCTTGCCTCATATTCCTTCTGCAATTTGTACCTAGAGAGTGTGATTATCCTAATTCAAGAGTCACTAAAAATCATCGCATTATCATTGCATTATCACCAAAGGGTAAGTCCTAGCACCAGTTGCTTCAGTTATCAGCATGTTCCATTTCGAATTTAGAATTAGCCACATAATAAAATCTTATAATCTTCCTTGAGAAAGAGCTACCTGAGATGTAGGTTTGTTCTATGGTTTTCCCCCCTGTTTTGTGCTTTTCTCTCTCTCTCTCTCTTTTTTTTTTTTTTTTTTTTTTTACAAAACTATGAGTTTTGTAGTGTCCTTTTCTTGCCAAAACAGACACAAGATGAACTGGACTTACTCAGACAAATCATGACGCCAGTGTATCCTTCCTTCCTTCAGTTCCAGCAATAATGAATGGTCAGCTCTTTTAAAATCCTTTTAATATCTCTCTCATTCATTTCAATGTATTTTTACTTTAAGATGAACCAAAATTATTAGACTTATTTAAGATGTACAGGCATAAGAAAAAAAGAAGCACATATGCTTTCGGTGCGATGGCACTCACTGTGAACGTCCGTAACCACATATTAATATGCAATATTGTTTCCAATACTTTCTAATACACTTTTTTATAATGTTGTGTGTGGTGATCGTTCAGGTCGAATCTGTTGTATCCAGTACAGCTTTAGGTCTTCAGCTGCCCTTCTGGCGAGTACGTGCACAGGATTGTAAATGAGAAATGCAGTCATAATATTTTCAGTCTGCCTCTATGATGATGTTAAATTATTGCTGTTTACCTGTGAACAAGGGATGTACCACTGGAGGAATAGAGTATCCTTTTGTACACATTTTGAAATGCTTCTTCTGTAGTGATAGAACAAATAAATGCAACAAATACTCTGTTTGCCCTATCCCATGAAGTCCACACTGCCATAAGAGAAGACTCAGCAGAGCAGGAATCTGCCAAGACTTTCTCCCAGTGAGATCCCAGTATGAGAGGGAGAAGAGATGGGCCTCAGGACAGCGGCAGTACCACTTGGGAACATGTGTGGTGTCATGTGGCCGGTGTAGCAGTTCAGCGCAGCAGACCTCCCATCTACAACAGTGCTGGGCAAGGGGATTCTAAGTCCCAGTCTTGAGGGTGGGTGGGGACAGAGGGCAACAAGAGATACATTTCCAGTTCTCCACTGCAGTATGCCGCAGTCATTCCGTGAGTGGCCGGGCCCAGGGTGGTGGGAGCACAGAGGACGGAGTGACCACAGTGAGTACACCTTCAGCAGAGCCACTTGGCAGAGCCGCAAGGGCTGGGCCAGTGCTGGGAGGTTCGTCTGAGCTCTGCTGCGGAATCTCACTACTGCAGACTCTCTGGTGAAAATCCTTGTGCCTTTTGGTTGAAGAGCCAGATATCATTTGGGTTCAGATCTAGTCAATCAAGTCAGGTGACTACCTTTAATGTGGCACAACATCAGATCCAAACAAGACGAAACTCTAGGGAAATAAACAGTGTATTGGGTTTCACATTGGGGCCTGGCACCACTACCCAAGCAAGACTTTTGAACATGTCTTTGCCAAAGCAGCATCTTTAGAACTTTTCAGCCTCCTTAGGCTATCTCATTGAGGGATCATGTTGTATACATGTACACATATATATAATGATACATCTGTTTACAAATCTGTTCAGCCGTTTTTATAGCTACACCTTGCCTATTTCCCAGTGATCACGGTGCAAAAAAATAAAGAATGTCTACAGTTAGTTAAAAAATAGCCTGGACTCAAACTAAGAGGGAACAGTAATTTAGAAGGGTGGGGATAGGACAAGAGGATGATAAAGATGTTGATGTATATTTTTGTAACACTGTAAAATAAAGCCTAGCAGCTCAGAGCCTTAGGAAGCTAGACCAGCAATGTAGTGACATGAAAAAGAGGTTCCAAAACTCTTTTAGGGGCCATGGGTAGGATGACAGGCTTCATTTGTTAGTTTTCACTACCTTGTCTTTTATAGAAGAATTATCCTCAACATGGCCTTTTGATGCTGTAAATCTTGAGTATTCATTTACCCTCTTCTGGTCTCCTGGAAACAGCTGCCAGGCGCATTTCACTTCTCTTCCTGAGGAGTGGGGTAAATTTAAGTCAAGCTACAGTTTAGATGTTACTATAGAACTTTGGAATAAGAAATTTAAAATCAGGATTGGGGACCAGAAGACCAAAAATTCCTGATCTCATTTCTGATAAATTTGTCACATTTTCTGTCAAAATAAAATGTCTTGGAGGTTGTGACTCCTTGGTGAAACCCTCTCACATTCTCGTTGGAAGCACATGGGTTCTCAAGGAACAAAATCCCTTTGGCTGTTTCCAAAACTCATGTCTTTTCTTTTATTGCCTCTCAACTCCAACACACAGCCAGGCACAAAAGAGACATTCAAGGTATTGAGCAATTGGTGAAAGACCCAGAGGAAGTTCTCAGGCAACCAAAGCAGAAACTCCACCTTCCTCCAAAGCCCAGGACATCCTTCTGAAAACTTCTGGCCTTTTCTCTGCACTAGATCTCAGAACCGCTGGCACAGGGTTGCTGTGCAGAGCTGAAGTCAAAATGTTGCTGTTGCCTGTACAGATCTGTCTTCTCTGCCTTTTTGCAAATCATCCGCCCCTAACTTCCTCTAAGGAGGCAGAAAGGGATTCTCCGTGGCTCTTAGAATAGCAACCCTGCCCTCAGCATCCTAGGCTCCCATCGGCTTCTCCGGCCATTAAGCAGGCTGGAGCAAAACCAACCCGCAGTTTTGGGCTGCCTTGAGACTTCCTCATGGACTCCAGCCTTGCCCAGGCTCCATTGCTTCCAATCTTCTCCCAGGATTTTATTTCCCAAATGCATCTCAGAATCACCCGAGTGGCTATTAAAAATGCAGCTTTCAGAAGCCTCCTCCTGAACATTCTGGAGCTGGAGGTCTGGACAGAGCCCACCCACGAGATGTGAGACTAGCCCCCAATTTGTGCTAAGCAGATTTCCAGTCCATTCCTCCTTGAGACAGTTACACCCTTGCCTCTCTTCCTGGGCCTAAACCCATTTTTGGAGAGAAGGAGAGGAATCAATAATAGTCTCTTTTTTTTCTCCTCCCGAGTTTGAAACAACCCAGATATCATAGATAAAAGAAGCAACAAGTAGGAAACAAAAAAAAAATAGCTTTCTTACTCATAAAACTGAGAGGAGAGGACACAGCTTCACGGTGTGTCCCCAGCGGGCATTACACTTATCCTGTGTTAGACTTGCCCACCTGGCCACAGGTAGCAATTAAGCTCAGGAGCCCCCAGCAAAGGCTGAGTCCTGCCCTGCAGGATGGGGAGAAGGAACCAGATCCTGCACCCTGCAGGCAGCAGAACCCCATGGAGCAAGAGGAAGCACACTCGGTTCCTATATCCAGACTCAGGTTCAAGCCACTCCTTTCCTCCTGGGGTCCAGCAAGGGGCTTTACCAAAGTCCATCCAAATGGAAACAGGAGGCAAGAAAAGAGAGTCCACAGCCATCCCTGCATCACCCCCTGGATCTCAGCGTGTTTCCCCTAATGGAGAAGCCAAGCCTGTTCACCTAGACCTCCATGGTCCACTAAGATGGGAGGTCATGCCTCAGCTGCCATTGGCCTCCACAGCGACTCTCAGTGTCACAGTGCCTCTCTCTGGCCGCACTTCAGTGGGAGTCTCCTAAAGGTCTCCCTGCCTCCCCAGTCTCCTTAATCCAACCCAGCCTTCTGGGTTCTCAATATTGATTTTGTTAAAGAAGGAAACTGATCAGTCACTGACCCTGCCCTGCACACAGATCTCCCCTGGTTTCCTGCTACTTCGAAGCCAAGTGCCATTTCTCAGCCAGGAGCTCAAGGTGGCCCTGCCTTAGAGGCGTCCCTCTGGGCACGTTGAGATGTGCATATGGCATGGTGGTTAGGAGCAGGACTCTGGAGCTGCCAAGCCTGGGTGTAAATATCTGCTCTGTACATTAAAGCTGTGTGACATCGAACACACGGCCTAACCTCTCTGAGCCCCAGTTTTCTCCTTACTGAAAGCCTTGGGGGTTATAAAGAGCGAGGATTAAATCCTCAGTGTCTGTGGAGCACTGGGCTCAGTGCTGCTGGAGTGGCTGCTCAGACTTTCTTGCCTCGCCTGGCGTTTGTATAGCAACTTCTAGCCCCCTTATCTCATTCCAGCTGCGTGACAGCCAAGCAAGACAGAGACCATCCGCATCCCCCTTGGAAATCGGACAGTTGTGTCTGGGAAGCACCAAACCTCCTTCGTAGCCACACCATGCTGGGCATGTTCTGCATGAGCCTGGGGAAGATGATATGTGCCCCATCGTAAAGTGAAAGAAGCATCTCAGGGCTCCACAGAGCACCCAGAGTCCAGTGCAGCAGAGGCAGAATGGGCCCAGGCCCCTCAGGCCCAATCTTCTCCCGGTTCACACTCCAGGGAGGATATGGGATTTGATACACAGGAATGACAGGGTTTGCAATCCCATGGCTTCTGAATTCCAGGGAGGGGAGGAGAAAGCTGCGGGTGAAAACCTGCTTTCAGAGGAGTTTCCCTTGGCTGCCTCCTCAACCAAACTCATCCACAAATTACACATCAAGTTTCCCAGCCTCCATCTTGGTGAGCAGGCCCCTTCACTTCAGGGAATTCAGAGGCCTTTCCAGGGCATATGCCAGGGCAGGCACAGAGCGAGGAGGTGGGGTTGGGGGTTGTGGAGAGCTCTGGTCCCCTCCAGCCCTGCAGAGCACGCAAGGCAGCTGAGCTACTGGAGAGCTGGTCCCTGAGAGTATGGAGAATGCATGAATCTGAACTAGAAACAGAAGGGCGGGAGGACCAGAAAAAGAAATGAGAGCCGAACAGAGTCTGGGCCATGAAGGGCTATTTCAGAGCTCTGGAAACAAAAGGTAAGCTAAGCATCAGGGGCCTGGGAGAGCTCTGCAAAATATGAGGAAGCCTAAAGTACCTAGTCAAAGATGAGTGCAATTACGACAAATACACTCAAGACCAAGGACAAGAACAGGAGTGTTTCCCCAATTAGACAGTGTCCCTTCTGTGTCCCTGCCACCAACACACAATGACACATTTGACTTTTGACTTCATTCTGTTATCTCTGCACTGCATCTTATCCCTGGCTCTTCTTAATCTTAAGATCCTTCATTGGTTTGTTGAATAACTTGAGCTGCAAAGGGGGAAACTGGGAAGTTGGGAATAAAGTAAATCAATTTCTTCTTGACACAAGAGACACTCCTGACGTCACATAATGACGTGACCCACTCACATCACATCACTCCTGAGCCCTCAGTGCCTGGCTGTGTGCTGGGATCAAGGCTCACAGCATCACAGGGGCTGGGGACTGTAACCACCTGCTTGTGCCATGTGTACTCCCTGTCTCTATGAGTACCATTGTCACCTCCAGTTCTGCAGATGAGGATTTTGAAGCTTGGAAAAGCTGAGTAACCTGCTTGGGGTCACACAGCTGGAAAGTACTAGGACCAGCACTTGCCCCTGGGTGTCTGGCTCCTGTGCGTGCCCTCCAGAAAGCACGGGGAGAAATGACCTAGCACAAGGGTGATTATGAAGCAAGGTGCAATGAAATGTGCTCTAAAGTGATAAAGCCCAGTGGAAGGAAACGTCACTTCTCCCTGGAGGATTACAGAAGGCTTCCTGGAAGAGATCTTGTCTGATTCCAGCTTTTCAGGATGACTGGGATTTTGACATTGGAAGCAGGAGGGCAACAAATGTGAATGAAATCTACTGTGCATCAGAACCAGAAGTCCAGCAGCAGTAGCCCTGTTTGTAAGGGAAGGAGTACTCAAGGAGAAAAAAAATGGGAGATAAATTCAGAAATGTAGATTGAGGACAGACAAGAGGAGTTTGAACAGGTGAATAGAGAGGCATCCAGGAGCCTTAGGAGGTGAGGAGAGGGTGTGTGATGGGAACTCTGGAGACAGGGAGGGGGCCGTGCCATCCCGGCAGAAGAGAGGCGTTACCCAGAGCAGGTGTGCTGACGCTAGCCAGCAGAAGACAGGAGAGGAGAGAAGCAGAAGGAGAGGACCAGACTCTGTCACAAGAACGCAGGCTCCATGAGCAGGGATTTTTTTTTTTAATTTAGTGCCATATCCACAGTGTCAAAAAGAGTACCTGGAACATAGTAGATGTTCAATAAACATTTGTTGCATAATATCTATTTAAGATAATTGAATCTATTGTGCTTTGAAGAGAGGTGAGGAGTTGAAACCTAGTCTGAGAGCCTTTATGAGCCATCACTGAGAAAAGGGAAAATGGGCAGAGGATTTGAGGAGGGGAACTTGGTTTTGTGTAAGCACGAGTGGGACAGCCGGGTCCCCGTGGATGGCCAATGAATTTGGGAGTCATGAGGCATGGGCTAACATAATGGGGGCTGTGACAGGTACATGTCACCTCAGGAAAGAGGTGGAGGCACGGGATGACTCTGGGGAGCATGGGCAGAGGAGAAATCGGAGGAATTGGGCAAAGGAAATAAGAGCAGCTGCTCCAGGTAGGAAAGCCTGTACCGGACAGCATCTCAGATTTGCTTTTTTAATTCAAAAGGAGAGGCCCATAAATAGGTTCAATAAAGCAGATGGAATAAGGAAGAAGGCAGAGATGAGGCCCCTGGGCCAGGTATTTAGGATGCTGGCAATGACTGTTAAGCGGTGGGCGGCAGCAGCCTGCAAGGGTGGGTAGAGGTGGGCTCTGGAGATCAGCCAGCAGAGAAGACGGGACCCTGCAGCGCAGCCCAGGCCTCATGGGGGCCGATGCTTTAGAAAGGCCAAGTCCTTGGCTGCATTTTCCTAGGGAGAAAGGTCTCATGGGGATGTTCCCTTGCTTTTCCTGCTTTTTGACATGGTCAAGACAGGAACAAGGTGGACGTCCCTTGAACTCTGCCTCCTGTCCATGCCTGGGATCTGGGCTGCTCAAGGCAGGCTGTATCACCTTCCAGTTCCAGGAGTGGCCGGGCAGGTCCTGGAGCAGCAGCCTGGTCCCTGCCTACGCCCCTCCTCCCTGGCAGCAGGCCCTGGGCCTGGGCTGAGCAGATGGCCCTGGCGACTCGGTGAATCGGCACCATGGGAAGCAGATGCACCCACCATGGGTCCCCAGGCACAACTGGAACCTGCTGGGGGAGGAAATTTGCATAATAGGGATAATTTGGTACCAAAACTGTCCCCTGAACTGAGCTGCATGGATCTCGATACAGTTAACAAATTTCACTTCTTCTTTCCCATGTTTTGTCAAGCCAACTGGTTGTGACGTTGAGTGTGTGAATTGTCCCAAGGTTTCTCTTTCTCTGCCCCATGAGTCAGCCCTGGCCTCTCTCTCCGCTTGGCTACTCCCTGGCCCAAGGAGGTGCCATGCACATGCATATGGGCCTCTCCTGAACAAGGCCACCCCAAGACCTCCCTCTGTGGGCGCGACCACACGGGATCCCAGGCTCCCAGAAGGCCTCAGTGGCTGCGGTCTCCTTTCCGCCACCATCTCACGGTGCTGTTCCTCCCCAGGCACCTGTGAGAGCTTCCTCATTGTCATCCTCCCTCCAGCTTCCTGTGGGTAGAGGGTGGGCTGGGCCCCACAGTAAGGAGGCAGTGCAGTTTCAGGGCCCCTCAATTCAATTCCCCTTTCAGGGACCTCCTCCCTCTGGGCATTGCCCTGATCCCCACCCTCAGTGGGCACTGACCTTTGTAAAACCCTCTGTAAATCCCCTCTGCCCACACCCACTTCCCACCTCTGCGAGCACCACGATTCCTTTTTTAAGTTGGTTTCATACCACCCCATGGGAGAACAGTGGTGTGTTTACATGCATTGATAGGAAATTAAAGCCAGTACGCATAGAGGCAGGGACCCTGAGAGCTGCAGGAAGCTGGTCAGCTGGTGTCCCAGGTCAGATCCCCATCTCCAGGAAGGCATCCAGCTTCAGTGAGATGTGACCGCAAATGATCCCTCCAGCCTCCTCCCAACATCCAAATCACACCCGATTCCCAGGTTCCCTCGCACCACAGGGACCTGCTGGTCCTGGGAAGTCTTTCCGTGCCTGGCTGCCAGCTGAGTTCTTCTGGGACAAGGCAGAACTTATTGCATCTGATTTTTAGAGCTTTCTTAAGACCTGGTCTCTGAGTTCATGTCAGTCATGTTAGGGCTATCACCCCACAGTGTGCGGGATGTCCACCTCCTCCATCGGACCGTGAGCCTATGGAGGTCAGAGGCTGGCCTCACACATCCTGAGCCTCTGATAACAACAGAGTGAAGGCTGAAGATTTCATCCCAGAACCCTGGACTCTCTGAGGTCTTATCTTGTCCCAGGCAGTGACATGGGCCTGAGGCCCGTGGCTTTCCCTTTGAAGCCCTGCCCATCTTTCTGCTTGCTCCACGGCCAACATCAACTACCCCCCCACCCCAATCCCAGAGGAAGGGCTAGATGCAATAGGATGCTGACCCCTGGGCTCCCTGAGCTCCCTGGGTGCTCCAGGAGGGTCCTCTCCTTATCTGAGCATTCAGGCCCTTCTTTCGAACAAGGAACTCCTCCAGACGACAGGCAGAGTGATCCTGGGGTGAATTGGCTGAATCTAGAGAAGGGCTGTGGGGCGTGGAGGCATTCAGCCATGCAGCAGTGTGGGGGAGGGGGATTTCCCTCAAGAAGCCTTCTGGGGCTTGTTATTTTCCAATGTAAACATGCTTTTAGTCCTATAAACGTGTGCTTTTGTAACACTCATTCAAGTGCCACCCTATACACACAGTTCTGTCCTATCCCACTAGCATTGACCCAGGACCAGGATCTCTGTCCCTGACCCCTGGTCCTTGCCATCCCAGGACCAGGGGTCAGGGACAGAGACATGAGGACATTAAGGCCGCCGCCCTGGAGGAGCTGTGGGTGAGATGGGCTAGAGTGTCCACAGATGAGCTCTGGGCTGCCGACACAGACACCCGGGACCCAAAGGTACTCAGGGACCAAGTGCATCTCAGCCGAATCTTGAAAAACAGAAGGCAGTGAGGGGACACATCGACTTATACAAAATACTCAAAGCCAAAGAAGGCAGGAAGACTGGAAGAAAAACACAAAACGAAACAAAAAGGCCCACAAATAGAATACAGTTACAAATATAGTCAATAGGAATCCAGGGTCGGCACAATCTCTTTGAGCATCAGTAGTCTAACGACAGCAATTGAAAGAGAGAATTTCAGTGGATCCAAAGGCATGACCCAACTAGATATTGTCTATAAGAATCCATTTTAAGTACAATGATATATATGGATTAAAAGTAAAGAAATGAAGGGGAAAAAATCATAGTTACACTATCAAAAGAAAGCAGGATTGATTTCAGACACAGCAGAGTCACAGAAATAAAGGTGTCAGGGTAAGCAGGAGCATTCCATAATGACACGGGGGTCAATTTTCCAACAAGACGTTCAATCCTTAACATGTACACTCCTAACAACAGAGCACCAGCATAATGAGGCACAAGCAGAGAGAACCACACAGAAATCAATGAACCCCCTCTCATTGCTGGAGACTCCAACATTCTCCATCAGAAACAGACAGATCCAGTAGGCAGAAAATCGGTAAGGACACAGTTGAACTGAAAGACAGGAGTTATTTGGGCAATGAAAGGCAGCAGACAGTTTCAGGCAGAGGGGGCAGCGTGAATGCGGTACAGAGCCTCAGACTTGGAATAATGTTGAAGGAAGGCCAGGCCGTGGGGCTGGGTGGGAGGAGTGTCCTGGGCGCTGGGGGTGCCAGAGGCCCAGGGAGGAGGGGTCCACCACTCAACCAAAGAAGCCCCCTTTGAGGGCTGGAGAAGGGGGCAGGAGTTGCAGGGCTGTCATGAATGCAGGAGCCCCCTGAGGAAGGGTGGAGAGGGGTGTGAGCACCAATTTCAGGTAGTGAAACTAAGGCCAGGGAAGCAGAGAGCCGTTTTCAAGGTCACAGGGAGTCACCCTCAAGCCACATTTCCTAAAGCCCATTATGCATAATGCCAAAAAGGAGAATGGGGCAAATGATATGGGGAAAGCCACACACTCTTCCCTCTTTTGGAGATCCACAAGGCGCCTTAGCATATGAAATGCCCTGGGAAGAATGGAAGGTGGTTTATTTAATCCAGCTTTCCACAGATAGAGTTAAGCTAAAAATGTCCCACCTGCCCTCTTTAACATTACCCTTAATACGCATGTCTGTGTAGGAAGGGAAACACTTTAGGAAATGGGGTCCTAGAGGGAACACCGAGAGCCAGGGAGGGGCCACAGCCAGCCTGTGCCCTGCTCTTCCCTGGCCTGGCAGTGGTCCTGGCCTGCTGCCCTTGGGTTGCTAACGTCCCCAGCACTGCTGTTCCCTTCCTGCAGTGCCGGGCTCTGGATCATGGATGAAGGCACAGGCTTAGCTTGCAAGGCAACTTGGCCAAGGTTATGCCATCCCAGGGTGAAGCGGGGTGGCCTGGAGCCTGCTCCAAGGTCACCACACAAGCTGTCTCCTGACTTCTGGAAATTAGCCTTACCCTGAGAGAGGAACTGGCTTGGCGGGAGCCTCTGTCCGCTGCACACAGAGTGGAGCCTGGGGATTTCAGCACTGAGGCTGAGCGGGATGGAGCGGGAGCCTAAGGCCCTTTCTCCTTAGGACAGGAAGCAGAGAGGCAGGACTGTCTGGCCTCCACAGCTTGCGTCTCTACTCGGCATTGAAATTCGGGACCTGACAATGGGCCTGAATAATTCAGAACAGATTTGGGTCCTGAGCATCTGTGTGGACCATATGAAAGGTACCAGCTTACCATTTCTGTGTGCTTTCTCATTCAGGCCTGGATGAAAAGTAGCATTCGATTCACTGTAAATGCTTAGAGACTCAAATAAAAAGGAAGGAAGAACGTTAGCATTTGCTGAGTTGGTATCATATAGGTGCTTTTGTCATTCTCACAAGGCGTTACTATGCCCACTCACTAATGTGGGATCCTAAGGCTCAGACAGGACAAGTAACGTCCCCAAAACCATACAGCGTTCACAGATCCTCGAAGCCAGGATAAGGCAATTCGCAGTAACAAAATCAGTGCAATACGCCAATATTGAAGTCATTTAAGATCTTAATAACGTATCTGAGTTTTAAAAGTAGAGAAGAAGAAAAGGTATCAGTTAAGTTAATACATTATCTTTGTTTCCCAAATATTTCCCTACAACTGGATGCTTTTAGGTCATACTTATTTTTATGTTTGACCGTGTACAGATCTTTCCATGTGGAGTCAGTCATTTGAAATCGTGAACAAAAATCCTCAAAATCCTTATAATACTGCACGTGAGGAGGTTGCAGCGGGGAGGACAGAATAGACTTGGGAAAGAGAAACATGATAAAGAGATCTGACTATGCACTTCAACGGCATGCGCCTAACTTTCAACAATGGAACAAGGAGAAGTGCTGAACAGGACTGGTAGTTCAGAGGAAAAAACAGAAATAGAAGTAGGCCAGGCGTGGTGGCTCACGCCTATAATCCCAACACTTTGGGAGGCCAAGGCGGGCAGATGACCTGAGGTCAGGAGTTTGAGACCAGCCTGGCCAACATGGTGAAACCCTGTCACTACTAAAAATACAAAAATTAGCCAGACGTGGTGGCAGGTGCGTGTAATCCCAGCTACTCAGGAGGCTGAGATACGAGAATCACTTGAACCCGGGAGGCGGAAGTGGCAGTGAGCCCAGATCACACCACTGCACTCTGTCCTGGGCAACAGAGCGAGACTCTGTCAAAAAGAACTAGGAGAAGTAGTATTTTGGGTAGAAAAATAGCACAGAAAAAGGTTCTCTTGTACCCAGCTTGTTAATATGTAGTGATTATTTTCAAAGTTTTAGCCAGGTATCAAACAGATACACAGCACAAGATGTCACCTTTTTGAATGAAATGAGTCTCAATGATCTCAAAAGAATCTCCTTCACAGCTCCTGTTCAGTATTGTGCAAAATCCTTAGCCTAACCTTGGGATAAAATTAAATCTTTCCTGTTCATGACAATCTCCATGCTTTAAAAGCACATTTATAAAGCCACAAGCGACAACAAAGCCTTCCAGCATTAGCAGACCCCGGAAGGCATAATGCCTAACCTAACAGCACATAGTAGGTGTGGAGTAAATGTTTGTGAAATAGTCATAATCCCTCACTTCACATCCTGATGGTAGCTCTTCCGTTCATCTAAATATTCTTTAATATGTAGAACGGCTGCAGACCAGGGTATGATGAATGCGCGACTTTATTTCTGCCCTAGGATCCGAGAGGGCAGGACACTACTGCATTGACTAGCAGCCAGCCGTCTCCAGCATTTCCAATGCCGACCAACAAGGAAAGCCTTTCTCACTGCCAGGCCTTCCTTCAGAAGGGTTCCGGACCCAGGAGCTAACTAGCTTTCCCACTGCACAGATGAACAGAGCATTCCTTCCAGTGGGTACCGCCACATTCACGGAATGAGGAATTTTATGGGCCAGACACATAGAGAAAAGGAATAGAGGAGTCATTATCCCCACACCTTAGAGAAAAATGGGGCTGGGCCAGCCCCTCACTGAGATCCCCCAGCTGCTGAGTACCACACCCCTCACCAGCCCCTGGCACCCTCAGGGCAGCTCGGGCTCCCGATAATGTGAACTGTAACTCATAAAGAGCAGGATGATGCTAAGAAAACAATCTCTCATTCTAAGGAGTACTTGGTTACTGATACACACTGGGTACACACAACCCCCTTAAGCAGTACTAAGTGTGTGAGAGAGTAAATGTAGTCACCGGAAAGGCACACCTCCCAGATACACGCAGCGATCCTACTTCCTGACTGTCTTCCATTTCACACCTGGAGCATCACAAAGCCAGAACCTGCAACACAGTGTGTTTCTTTTGTTCCCCACATCGAGGGTCTATGCAGGATAGTGCTTTTCCATAGAGTAGCCACTAGCCACATATGGCTATTTCAATTTACATTAAAATGAAATAGAATTGAAACTTCAGCCCCTCAGCTTTACTAGCCACATTCCAGGTGTTCCATCAGCAGACGTGACTGTGCCCGCCACAGTGGACAGCACGGATATGGACACAGACGTTTCTGTCATCATAGAAGTCTCTGTCAGGAAGTGCTGATGACACGCCAGTGCCTGCCTTGCTCCCTGGGGCTCCCTGCAGTCTAGCACAGTGCCTGGCACAAGGTAGGGGGGGTGCCCAGAAAAGATTTAATTCCCACCCCAAGTAAACCATTCATTCCCAGCTTGTTCCCCAAAGAAGTCTGCCCTGGGGTACTAAATCCTGAAGGCTGCCCTCAGTATTCAAAGTATGCAGCAACTTTCACTTCTTCTTTTTCGACCTGGCCCTTCACTCTGCCTGAGAGGGAAATGCCACTTGCCTGAGGACGTGTGCTTTCTCTCAAGCAGGCACACTGGTCCCTCTCCAGGTGTGAGCTGACATGCTGGCTCTCCTCCTTGAACGCCGAGACATGCCTGGGATCTCCTAGCCCCACACCCTGTCTCTTGTGAGTCTGAGCCCTGGTGGGTTTCTGTGACTTCCAGTCCCCTCCTGCCAGTAGCAACCTACAAAACAGAAACTGAGAGGGTGGGATTTCCAGCAAATAGGGAAGGACTCGCTATGCCCTGCTGGTAGATTGTTGCAGGATCATCCTCCTCTCAGGAGAAAAAGAGGAAAAAAAGGCAAATCACTTTCCTCTTGCTTCTGCTTCTCCTAAATAAACTGCTTGCCTAATTTCCTTTGCAGTTAGAGAAATGTTCCTTGTGAAAGCTGCTATTTCCACACATTCACACACTGTGCAGATTCCGGGGCTCCTGGAGGTATTTGCTTTTCCAGGTTCCCTCTCTCTGTAGTGGAGGCTGTCCTTGCATCTCCACTTGAAAAGAAACCCCAGGGCAAGTCAGCCTGGCTGAAGTCTTCGATTCTTCTTTCAGTGGAGGGGTGCTGGCCTCCACTGGACTCTAGGGACAGGCAGGACACAGCTCTGGAAGGGTCCATCTGAAGGCTGGGGATGTCCCTGCCTGGCCCCAAGACCATGCCAGTCAACACAGCCGATCAGTGAGGCAGGCTTCTCTGGGCTACATGCAGGATTTGAGAAAGTCTGACCACTGCTATACTCACGGGCACGTAAATAAGGTCCAGCCCCTTTCGTAATTCCAACCTATGCTTGGATAGTTTGTGTATGTTGGGATGTGGGTGAATCTATTTGGCTAATAACAGCCTTACCTGCTTCCTCTGTAAAAGCAGAGACTAAAAAGGGCTCATTTTAAGAGGCGTAGGAAGGATTGGATGAGATAAGAGATGTGAAGAGAGCACCTGGAAAATGCCCAGGATGATCAATTCATTATCAGGCATGATTGTGAAAATAGTTTGCTCTGTGTTGAGGCCGTATGAATACCCTGGGGGGCACGGGGGCTAACAGAAATCTCAAAAGCACGGCAGCTGAAAGAATGAGTCCTTACCCACTTCTCCACCGTTTCATTGTGTCTGGCTGATGCAGGAGAGAACAGTTCACTAAAAAGAGATCAAAAGCACTTTTCACATAGATAGAAGCAAGCATCAGTAAAGCAACCCTGCTGGATATCTCCCAAGTGATAAATACAGGCCGGAACATTTTTAAAGTCCAATTAATTTAATATAAAAGTTAAAAAAAAAAAAAACTAAGTACAATATATGAAAATCGAAAAATAGAAAGTGAAGAAACCCAAAATTTGAGCTTTTGGGTAAATGAATTGACCGAATATTCCCTAACATCTGAGTTGGAATTCCTTAAAAGGCTGTCAACATTTAAAGTGGTTTTCATGGCGGGATGGGTGAGACAGCCTCCAGCGTCTTCAGGGAGCAGTGGGGAAACCTGAGAGACGCCCTCCACCTAGTGGTGAAGGAACGCAAGACTGGACGAAACGGATGTAGTTAACCAATGCCATCTCCAGGGAGGAGGAGCTGCACCCCCAACCCCTGCAAGCCTAACCCAGCTCCTCCTGGGGAGAGGGAGAAGCTGAGCCGAGGGCCAGCAGGGAACTTACCCAGGTCACTTACCAAGTTAAGGGTAGACACAGGGCTGCCACCCAGGTTGATTCTTTGCTTAGGGCTTGACTTCAAAATTACCCTTAAAATCAGCGTTTGTGCCTACTCACATCAATTCTTGCATAAACCCTGCTAACACCCGGAGCAGGGTTATCTCCCACACCAGAGGGGCTGTGCAGAGACCGTCGCTATGCGGCCCAGAACACTTCTGGCCTGGATGAATGCTCCCATCTTACTCTGGCCTGTGGACCCTCCCTGCCTCGGTTGAGCCTCACCCAGGCGTGAACACGGGGTGTAAGGAGCCTGAGTGTGCTAAGAACCCAGCTCAGAATGCATTTTTTCTCCCTGCTGGCCCCTTGACTGTGGCTGCCGCTGCTGTCTGCCACCTGCACGTGCCACAGCCTGCCAGGCCATCCTGGAGAGGGTGGATGAAAGAAAACAGCCCCTGGAAGCCAAGAGACCTGGGCTCAAATTCCCAACCTGCAAATTCCGAGTCAGGTGATCTTGGGCATGTTATTTACTGTCTGTGAGCCCCCATGTTTGCCTGTGAAGTTGACGATAATAATCTCTGCCTAAAAAGGAGGCCGTGAAGATGCAATGAGATGGCAGAGGAATGACACAGGGCCCAGCACATGGAAGTCTTAGAAAAAAGCAGTTCCCTTCCCCTGGCCCCTCAGCCTCTCATTCACTCCCACACCCTCAGTGCTACTTAGATCTTGTCATCTGCTTATCCAAATTGACTCACTTAGAAGTGAGTTAGGCCCAGCTTTCAGACAGGGAGGCCCAGGAGCACCACTGTGGCGAGGACACAGCTGAGGAGAAGACAGGCATTCCTCATGGCCTCTAGACCGCACCCCTCTTCCACACGCTTTTCTTTTCCTGTTCTCTCTCCATGAAACAAGGTGTCATCCACCAGAAGCCTTTACTTCTCTTGTGATGAATCACTTATATCTTTGAATGGGCAACTAAACTCAAGTGAATCATTCAGCACTCTTTTTTTCTTTTTTTTTGAGATGGAGTTTTGATCTTTCGCCAGGCTGGAGTGCGGTGGCACGATCTCGGCTCACTGCAACCTCTGTCTTCTGGATTCAACCAATTCCCCTGCCTCAGCCTCCTGAGTAGCTGGAACTACAGGCGCCTGCCACTACACTCGGCTAATTTTTTGTATTTTAGTACCGATGGGGTTTCACCATGGCCCGGATGGTCTCCATCTCCTGACCTCACGATCCTCCCACCTCGGCCTCCCAAAGGGCTGGGATTACAGGCGTGAGCCACCATGCCCTCCCCATTCAGCACGCTTGATACCAGTTTTATTTGTCAGAGACAACCCAAATATCCATCAACATGGATGGGTAAAAATCATGGTACATCGATGCAACGGGATACTACTCATCAGTGAAAAGGAATGAACCTTGATGCATAAAACGACATGAATGAACTTCAAAATAATTATGTTTCACTAAAGAAGTCAGACAAAAAAGACCTTTATATAAAATACTAATAGATGAAAACTATTGCAGCTCAGTAGTTGCCTGGGATTGAGGGGAGAGCCAGAGGTGGGAGGAAGGAATTTCCAAAGGACAAAGGCAAGGAACTTGGGGATTACGCATGTGGGTTTTATTTTCATGGTGGTGATGGGTTTATCTGTGTATATATTTGTTAAAATTTATCAAATTTACACAGGTAGAGTTTATTGTGTTTCAATTACACCTCAACAAAGCTGCTTTGCACGTTTAGGGATCTGACTGGGATGAAATCATTTTGAAACTGCACATGAGTTTCGAGAGCTTTTCCGAGCATGCTGTCGGATCCCCAGGAGGCCTTCAGCACTAACTCTACAATGCCAGAGCATCTCAGGAGAACACTCAGAAGCTGGGGTACACAGCCATGAAGCCGGGGTAGGCAGCTGATCTGGACCCACAGATACTGCTGTGCTAGTCAGACCACGCCTGGGGTACCCTTTTATTTTTAATTGTATTTAGTCAATGTTTGAATTATGACTCACTTCAGTTCAGAAATTCTTTGAGATGATTTTAAATACAGAACAGTCCCCAATACAGGGTGTGCAAGAAATTACATTTTTGCTTTCTTCCTTTTTTATTTTAATGAATTATTTTAATTTTATCTCCAGGCCTTGTCATATTAAGATGGCAGAAAATCAACCTCAGCAATCCCAGGCCCCCCCACTCAGGCTGCCAAGCTGCTAGGGCCTCACACAGGCCTGGGATCCAAGAGTCCCCTGCCCCAGCTGCCATCTTTCTACTGATGATGGCCTCTCCTTGGTCCTTCTGGCTTTGCTGGCTCCCTCGCTCTGGGGCAATGCTGAGCTGAGGAACCCTTGGTGAGGTAAAGTTGGTTCTTCCTGTTGTATTGTGGCCCCACCTCTGAAGCTCTGTCATTCATTGCCTTAGGGCACTGCCAGAAAGCTATGACAGTGGACCAGTCCCCATCTCCCCTGGCCCTTACCCTGCTCCCTTCCCTTCTCTCTTTCTCCTGTCTCCTTCCATCTCTCTCCTCTCCGTCTTTCCCCTACCCTCCTTCTTTCTCTCTCTCTCCTTCCTGCAGTCCAAAGAAGCACTGCTTTTGTCTGAAGGGAATTCCCCCTTCTCTCCATAGTTTCTTCAGGCACCGTTTTCCCCCACATCCTGTTGTTTTTATTAGATTTAGGAAGCCTATCTTAAATATCCTCCCAGTCAAGAAACTACAGACTTAGCTACCTGTTATGGGAAGAGAAAGAAGAAAAGAAAGAGGGAACAGTAAGTGAACATCTCAAAAACTATCTTTTCCCATATGTAAGAAAATATAAGTTCAAAAAATCAATGCCAGAGCTAATATAAATGAAAACAAATGGTTAAAATGAGGCAAACACACACACACACACACATACACACACACACACTCTACATGTGTGCATGTATCTATATCTATAACTCATCTCCTGATTTAGGGTTCTAAGCTATGTTAGTTACTAGTTCCATGGCTTTCCTTTTAGGAGAATACAATGTACGTTACACTTAACTCTGAGAGAAATGTCTCCTTCATGGGATTTCAAATATATTTGTATATTTGTAATGCTTTCATTCTCAGCCCTGCCTGCGTGATAGGATCACGTGGTAAGCATTTACAATACCAAAGCTCAGGACCCAGGCCGAAACAATGACATCAAGTGTCCGAGGGTGCTTAAGGGTCTGTAGCTTCAAAGCTGCGCAGGTGCAGCCAAGGCCGGGAACCACTGACACAGGTGGTCTATGTTCTCAGCAGTCACCCTCTCCAGGCACCGCCTCACAGGGTTCTCCAGGCTTTTCCTTGTTAGACAACTCAAGGTAGCCTGAAAGCCTGATGTCAAAAAGTCACTCAGAGGTCAACCCTGGCCCAGACATTCAGCTCTCGGATGAACGCACTGGATCCAGAGATAAACCAGGAAGCCAGCCTGTGGAACAGTAATCCTCCCACACGACCAGGCGCTGCAGAGGCTGCGATGTGCGGTGAAGGGAGAGCAGGCCCTGGGAGCCACATCACTTCCGCAGGTGGTCTGCTGGTCTCCCGGGACTGTGACTTCCTTCAAGGCAGGCTCCACGTCTTAACTTATCTTTGTACCACCACTGAAGCCAGTAGTTGTGAAAAAAATGTTTACTTAATCAATGATTACGACAAAGAGATGAGACTGAGTCTACGTGAATGCAGAAGGAAGAACTGGAGCAGTGGATGAAAGCTAGAGAAGAACTTTCCACGGTGAGAGATGGCTAATAGATGCCTGGGAAGGTACCGAACTCTCTGTCATTGGACATAGTCAAGTCTCCTCAGAATCACTGGAATTGGTAAAGCACCCCGACATTCAAAAATTCTGGCTCTCTTCTATTCTAATATGAGTTTTCTGTTTGGAAACATGTGAACATCAAAGCAAGCTGATGATCTCTGGTAATTCATAGACAAGCATGTTTCAGAATAGAACAGGCACTTGGCATTCACAAGCAATTTGGGCCGAGGGAGATTTACAGATCCCCAGCTTCACAAGTACCACCACGTAGACTGCCCTGCTAAGATCCTGAGTAGTGAAGAGCAGAGATTTGGGAAGCTGATGGTGTCTTTTATACTAGGCTCACCTTTTAGGCTGAAAGACTGGCTAGCACACACAACGTGCCAGTAAGATCCAGGCCTCAGCACAGCTAACAGTACTACATGTCCTGGAATTTGGGTCCTCACAAATGGCCAAAATCTCAAATGTTTAACCAAAAATGCAAGATTTCCTGTATGCATTCACTTTAAAGCCAGGAATTGAGTTACATTGTATTTCATGCTAATTCTCAAGTCAAAATGAGATAGTAGCTCTTATTCCATGACACAAAGGACTTTGTTTCTGCTTTACTCTATGAATATTACAGACAAAAATAAATAATGAACACCTAATGTGAGAAGTCTCAAAACCAAAGAGCTGAAGAAATATATTTAGCAAAGATTTTAGGTCTAAATTCAGACTTGGGTTTGGAGCTTAAATCCATTGGCTGAATCATTGATATAATTATTAGGCAACCAAATCTCTCATCTATAGGATGTGGATAAAAATTGTTAAGATAAATGATCCAAACAGAAAAGAGAATGATTGGCTGTGTCCTTTTCATGCTGGGACACAGACTGACAGACCGAGCCAAGGACCCTTTAATTCTCTAGGAGAATCTATTTATGCTTAACCTGCATTGCCATTGACTTGGACTTGATTCTGCAAAGTTGCTGATATGCATGTACATTTGTCCTGTAGAGATTCAACCCATTTCTGCCCAATAGTGAAGATAACCCCAAAAGTTACACTTTATTGACCTGAAGACACTGACAGGCTTTGTTGCTAACTTAGCAACAAAGCAATCCTCTCCCAGCTGCATGTGCATACTCAGGCTTTCAAGTGCTCTTTTCATCAACTTGACATCCTGCTGATCCCCCATGAACTCATTAAATAACTCCTGATGAGTCCTCGCTATTTTTGTGTGCTGTGGGTTACACAGTGTTCCCAAAAATTCACGTCCACCAGGGTCCTCAGAACGTGACCTTATTTGGAAGTAGGGTCATGGCGGAGGTCATTAAGGATATCAAGAGGAAATCATTCTGGATTTAGGATGGGCCCTCGATCCAAAGACTGGTGTCCTTATAGGAAAAGAGAGCGACACAGACAGACACGCAGTCTCAGGGGAAGAAGGCCACATGAAGACAGAGGCCGAGACTGGAATAGCGCTGCGGCAGATGGAGGAGCACGGCCCATCACCAGCTTGAGGTTGGGCTTCCGGCCTCCATAACTGTGGGGGAAGAGACTTCTGTTGTGCCGGTCATATGTCACAGAAACCCTAGGAGACTTGTCCAGTGTTTGTCAGGGTCAAGTTTCAACTCTGAAAATTAGACTTTGACATAATAGTACCCGCCTCATAGGACTGTTGTGCTGATCAAATCATTTAATGCATATCATCAAGGGATTAACATGTGTCTGCAACACAGCACGCAATAAGTATTAGCTAGTATTATTAATATAACAGGTGACCAGTAGAGTTTCCACCAGTGGAGATTGAGGATGCGGGAGAGTGCCGGCGGTTTCTGTACTTTGTGTGGATGCTGACATTTCTCAAGTCTGCTTCTTCTTTTGCTCTGGGAGCAGTGGGGACAGCAGGTGAAGCTAGGGTATCTGTATCCACGGTCCTCAGCCCACCCCCAAAGTAAATAGTGCATAGCTTCAGGGCCCGTCATTCTGCAGCCTTCTCCATGGTTTTGCCTGGCTGCTGGAGTGGAAGATTCTCCTGAAAGGAGAGACCGTTCTGGCTGCAATCACCCTAGAGCATGAAGAGAAGAACTTTTACTGTGGAGGGAAGGATTCTTTGGGGGCTTGAAGCAATTGGGTCTGTGCTCTGGGCAAGAGGATGAGGCTAAGGGTCCTATGTTGTAAGGTGAACAGCCTTCTGTAACACCGAGGCTGGGAGTCATCTGGCTGAGATGTTCCCAGCAGCCCCTGAGAGACTCCCTTCCAGTCTGTGGTCAGTTAACTTGAGGAACAGTAACATGTACTATATCATTTTCTGGTTTCCATTTAATGCATAATAACTTATCTCTATGAACCACAAAATTCCCACAAAGTCTGTTAAACTTCACAGCTTGGTGTTAGCTGTGCTTTGGCATCTCATGGGAGGGTCCTGAGCCCACACACTTGAGGGAGAATTGGAAACAGTGCCGCCTTCTTGCCTTGCCCATGAAGCTTGGAGGGGAGACTCTGTCCTTTTCTGGGCACGCACTGACAGTACAGAGTCCCTGTGCTGAACCTGTCATTCAAGCAGTCTTCCCTGTGACATGTCATATCACGTATCATATCCGATCATATTATTTTCACTATACAAAAATGCTTCTTGTGACGAGAACCACCCAGGGCTCATAGTGCTATGCTTTCCTAGCGGCACCACTCCGAGTCGATCTTTCCTTCAAAGAAGAAAAATATTCACATAGTGAGTGGCCACGATTCCAGTTGCGAAAGGATGGGATTGCCCAGAGTCCCCTAAGACTAATAAAGGAGATATTAGAAACATCAGTGGGGAAAGGAAGATTATTCAAAAATTTTGCTGAGATAATTGGTGAGTTATCTGATAATAGACATCTAAATGTCATTCTGACATTAATGGTTCTGAGAGAGCTCTGCTGCAGTTCATCGCTCACTTCATGTGCCTTGTTATATTTTCTTTTCTCTTAGCCCCTTTCAGATTCTTGCATCCTGCAAGTTGATGCTGTCCAGGAAAATTATCTGTGGTAAAATAAATGTTCCATATCTGTGCTGTACAGTATGGAAGTCGCTAGCTCCATGTGCTCCTGAATGTGGCCAGTGCAACTGAGGGACTGATTTTTAATTTCATTTCATTTTAATAGATTTAAGTTAAATAGCCATACGTGGATAGTGGCTGCTGTGTCTGGATCTGAAAAAGAATGTTATCATCCATCTTCTAAGTAGATTATTTCCTTAATGGTATCTAATTATTTTGTTTTGCCCCAGTACCGTTCATTGTGTTTTTGCCAGAGTTTGCACTGGTGAGATTGAATACACGCTTCATCTTAAATGAAACATCTCTATGGGATTTTAAACTTGGAAATTATGGTTAAGCTTGCTTGCCTATCCTGAGAGATGTGAAGCAAAAAGAATTCGTAATTTAGAAAAGAACTTGAATCATGCTCACATGAAGTCTGACACTTAGAATGTCCACGGAGACACACATTATTGAAGTGACATTTATTATCACCTCAATAATGTGAATTCAAATAACAGTGCCTCCCTTCTTCCTGGGACTCTACTTTGTCCATTGTTGCTGTTGCTGCTGCTGCTATTTTGATAGCACCGCCCGCTCCCCACACCTGCTGCCCCCAAGGCTCTCTGCAGCTCTGGGAATGAGCGCCCTCTGGGATGCAGGCCTCATCAAGGCCCTAATGAGTGGACCATTTTATTGCTCTGTTCACGGTGACTGGCAAGTATAGATTCCCACTGAGGTTCATTTTGTTGTCGGGATCTGAGGGCCCCGTCCTCTAGATAGTACTAGTTAGATCTGCAGCCACATTTCTGGAAAAGTTCTAACATAAGAAAGACTTTCCGTGTAGGGTGAAAGCCTACTAATAGATCTACCAAATAGAATTGTTTTTCTATTCAAAAAAGGAATCAGATGATGTTGACAATGTATTATGCTTGTGTACGGTGTTGTTATTGGAGGCAAGTGGGTAAGGATACAAAAGAACTCTGTGTTACGTTTGCCACTTCTGTGTCTGAAATTTTCAAAATAAAAAAGTATCTTAAAATGAAAAAGGTAGGAGATATTTTAATCAGGCAAAAAAAGTGCATGAAGCAGCAAGTTTCTAATAAGCAGTAGGATCTCTTAGTTTTTACATAAAAAATAGCTATTGGAAGGACATTCTGGAATCTGTGGAGGTAAACCATAAGTCTTTCTTTCACTACGAGATTTTTTAGGGGTAAATATATATGGTTAGCAGTGACCTCACAAATAGTGCAGTATATTTGAATTTTGGATCACAAACTCAAGTGTGCTAGAAATATCATTTTACTGCCTTACTATTTACTGCTACATAAAATTTATTCCAAAACTTAGCAGTTTGAAATGTGAGGTATTTATTATCTTGCCATGTCTGTGAGCATTTAGCTGTGTTTTCTGGCTCAAGGTGTCTCACAAGGCCTCAAGCAGTTTAGGCTGAGGTCTTATCTGAAGACTCAACTACCTGAGGGTTCACGCATAACCTTTATGATTGTCCGTCTCAGTTCCTCATGGGCTGTTGGACTGAGAACCTCAATTCCCTGCAGGCTGTTGGCCCGAGGCCTCCCTCTGTTCCTTGCCACGTGGGCCTCTCCACAGGGCAGCTCCCATTATGGCAGCAGATGCGCATCAGAGTGAGTGAAAAAGCAAGAAATGATGAACAGGCCAGAAGCCACAGTCTTTTGGTAAATTAGTCACAGAAGTGAGACCCTATCACTTCTAAATTCTGTCCATTAGCAGAAAGTGTCAAGTTCCAAACACACTCAAGGTGAGGAGATTACACAGAAACATGAACAAAAGGCAAGGTTCACAGGGACCACCTTAGAGTCTGTCCACCAGAGTTCACCCTCTGGTCCCCAGTGATTCACATCCATGACACATGCAAAATACATTCATGCCTCTCAAGGTTCCCAGATGTCTCTGCCCATTCAAGCCTCAGCACAAAGTCCACAATCTCATCTACATCAAGTCCAGGTCCAGGTAAGTACAATTCCTGGGGCTCACCTTCCCATGATCTATGGATGTGGGAAACAAAACAGATGAGTAATCTGCCCCCATCTCACCCTATACACACAGGTGGACAGGCAGAGGATAACAGCTATACTCATTCTTATACACGGGAGGTACAAAAGAGTCACCAATCCATCACAGTTCTGAAATCCAGGCAGGTGAATGTTAGGAGTTTCTTGATTAAGCTTATTGAGAATAAATGACTTGTGGCTCTTGGCTTTGCCTTCTGACTTTTAATGCTGCCCTCTGGGCCATCCTTCTATTTTCATAAAAGGCATTTCAGGGTGAACGGTTTTATCAGCCTTTTTCCTGCCAGTAAAATTTGGGAGTCTGACGTGGCCTTTTGTTTTTACTCTGTCTGTCCCCATCAGTCTAAGCTGGCAATGTTTCTGCTGAAACAATTTTCTCAAATATTCTATGGGCTTTCTGTGGATTTCACTCCATTGGACACAAGTCCCATCCACAGACCTTTTTGTAATAATGCCTCCTCCACCTTGGCCCCCTTGGCATGACAGACAGCGCCCTTAAGCTTCCCAGAGGCCCACTAGTTTATTGAGAGGGTGTGTGCGTGAATATTCTGAGCTTGTATTCCCTCTAAGGTTTTGGCAAGTGGTTGTATAGTTATGCCCTCTGCTTTTCTCCCAGAGTGCATTTTCCTGACAATAAATCTCTTCATGTTGGCATCTTTGCCATTTGGCGAGGCTTAAGAATTTTCAAAGTCCTCAAATCATGGTTAGGTTTTATGCAGTTATTCTATCAATGTACCTCTGTCCTTGCATTTTACTATAAGCTGCAAAAAGGCAGCACCTTCAACACTTTGCTTGCAAATCCCTTTTGCTGTATAGTTCAGTTAATCATTTACAAGTTCAGCTTCTCCTAGAACTTCAGGAGACAGTTTCATTGAGCTTTCTGCCACTACATAACAAGATTCTGCTTCTTCCAGTATCTAAAAATATGCTTCTCCTTTTCTTTAGAGACCTCAGTGGCAGTGCCAAAGCCTGCATAGCTTTGGGCAGACTGCAAAGTCTGCCCAAGGTTCTTCAGGTATTGTCTGTGATAGTCCTCAAAATTCTTCCAGCCTTCCACCATGGCCTGCTTCCAAAGCCAATGCCCCATTTGTAGGTATTTGTGACAGCCCCCAACCACTTCTAGATCCCAAAATCTGTATTAGTTACCTAGTGTTACCTAACAAAGTGCCACAAACTTCAAAGCACACAGTGTCTATGGGTTTGGAGTCTAGACGTAGCCTAGCTGGATTCTGATTCAGAGTCTTGCCAGAGTGCATTCAAAGTGCCATCCAGGCTGCATTCTCTTCTGGAAGATCAACTGAGAAAGATTCCATTTCCAAGCTCACTCAGGTGGTTGGCAGAATTTATTTGTTTGGGATTATATGACTAAAAACTTAGGGGTTTTCCTGCCTGCTGGCCAGATGTGGCCCTCAGCTCCTAGAGGTCATTCCGTCTTGTGGCTGTCACAGCAGGCAGTTCACAACACAGCAGTTAGCTTTCTCATGGCCAGCAGGAGAGTGAGAGTGAATGTTCTAGCAAAACCAAGTCTTAGACAACACAATCATGGGACTGATAGACCATGACCTTTGCTGTATGCTGTAGGCTAGAAGAAAGTCACAAGTACCCACCCCATTCAACAGGACTGTCAAAAGGCATGAGCCCCAGGAAGCAGGGATTTATGGAGGCCACATCAAAACCTGTTCACCACTGTTCTCATCAGAAATGTCCTGAAGTATTGGGAAGCCGCTTACAATGAAAAGCTTCCTAAAATTCCAATTCTTCTTTGGAAACTTAAATTTTATATTTTGAAGAAATATTCAATTGTTCTGCTTGAAGTGACAGGCTCACTCTATTCACTTACAGGAAAATCTTTGCCAAAAACTCAAGTGTTCCATCAAAGAAGTGGCTAGTTTAGCTTGTAATTCAAATAATTGTTCAAGTGCTTTTTCTCAAGAAAACAGGTACTGTGATACACTGTAGATTTGCTTTATGTCTACTTCCATTTTTTCTCACAAAATACCAGATGTTTACACATGGAT
Source organism: Cacajao melanocephalus (assembly GCA_963573385.1). Classification (NCBI taxonomy): domain Eukaryota; kingdom Metazoa; phylum Chordata; class Mammalia; order Primates; family Pitheciidae; genus Cacajao; species Cacajao melanocephalus. Next base: position 76,702 of record CAUYLG010077188.1, on the reverse strand, counting down.
TGAGATTATAAAAAAACTAATAACTTCTACTGCTTAATCAAGGATATTCTTAAGTAAAAGGGGATTTTTTGAAAAACTGGGAATGTGTTGCAATGAAAAATACAATGGCTACTGGCATAGTGTGGAGTCACGGTGATGATTCAGGTACCAGCAGTGTTACCCACCACTGCTTTTTCACCATCATTGCACATATGCACACAGGAGAAAGCAAGTCATATCTGGGTTTTACCTTTCCATACCCCCTGAAAGGGGCTTAAGGAACACAGAGATCTGTGAACCACACTTTGAGAGCTGATATGAAAGAAGAAGTAGATAAAAAACAAACAGGAGAAAGCATAACTATGGAATTCATAATTCTTTAAAACCAGCAAGCTATTAGAAAAAAAATCATATCATATTAAACACAAAAGATATCAAGACAAAAAGGTGGGAATATCAATATAAGAGATATACAGGATATCTCACCCGTGGCTAGGAGGCAGCATTCTAAATGGAAAGAAAGAAACGACAAAGCACAGATTTAAAGGTTTGACTGATAAAAAGTCTACCTCCAAGATGATTACCTCCTCTATTTCAACCTAACTTTCCTTTTTCCAAACCCCAAATCCCATTTCTTAAAGTTAGCCTGATATGTTAGTGAAGAATATTATGACTTGAAATGATTTCAAGAATGCTACCTGTAGGCTGCTGTTTATACTATTTGGAAATATTGCTGAGAGTTTTCCAGTTACATCCTTTTCTCCGTTGCATGAAACCAGAGCTTCTCACACTGTAACGTGCACTGGAATTACCTGGGAGTCTTGTTAACATGCAGATCCTCAAGGCAGTGGGCCTGGGGTAGGGGCAGCTCCTCAAGGCAGTGGGCACTGGGCCTCATCCAGTGATGAGGGTGCTGCTGATCCCTAAAAACACCCAGGAACTGAGGTGCTGACAAAAATAAGCTTCTGGGGCTCTTGTTATGGCTATCAGCTCCTTATTTCTCTTAAGCCCATATGGTTCTCTGCTGTTCTTATAAGAATTTTCTCAACACCTAAAGTTCTTGTGCTCTGCAACAGTGGAACATCCAGGGACCAGCTGAGTAAGCATGGCATACCCACTCAGTGGAAAACGATGCACCCCTGAAGAGTTTTTAGGAATGTAGAGTTCTGCACATGGTACATAGAGACATTTTAATGATGATTGTATCTACAGTGTAATTCTAGCTTTATTAAAATATATTATGCTGTGTGTTTGTGTGTGTGCCCAGAAAGGATGATCTGGAATGAAATACACCAGAACATTCTGAGTTGTAGAATTGTGTCTGTTTTCTTCTCCATTTTGCATTGTGTACTTTTCAGATTTTCTTCAATGAGCATATATTATAATAATTAAACTTTTATTATATGCATTAAATCTCTTTTAAGTTAAGATTGCTGTAATCTTTAGAATCTGTGGTGGGAGCATACTACGGAGATCCATAAGGAAACGTTTCATTGTAGTTTCAAAATGAAATTTCATAAAGATAAATTTTCTGAGTTGTAGTTGTTTATTTTTAAAAGCCAATAAAGTACTTATTTATTTAATATGTTTTCATTTACTTATTGAATTTATTATTTGCTTTACTATTTATTTAAGGAACAATTTTATTGACTTTATAGTAAAAAGTAGAGAACATTATCTTCATGCAAAATAAAACACAGGCTGTCATCCCAGCAATTTGGGAGGCTGAGGAAGGCGGATCACCTGAGGTCAAGAGTTCGAGACGAGCCTGGCTAACTTGGTAAAACCCTGTCTCTACTAAAAATACAAAAATTAGCAGGGCATGGTGGCGGGCATCTGTAGTCCCACTTATTTGGGAGGTTGAGGCAGGAGAATCGCTCAAACCCGGGAGGCGAAGGTTACAGTGAGCCAAGATTGTGCCACTGCACTCCAGCCTACGTGACAGAGTGAGACTTCATCTTAAAAAACAAACATTAATTAAATAAACAAAACACAGCGAACATGAAGAAGAGACAAGGAACACAGAGAATGTTAAGTTCTAGTACTTTTTAGAGACCGTTTGAGGTGTTTTACTTTTTGACCCTGGGCCTGTACAAAATTTTATGGTTACCTCAGAAAATGTGGTTTTGTTTCTTATGCAAATTTATCTTTATTCATTTAATATATTTTCTCCTGTTTAAAGTTAATAACAAGTCTTAAGCTGATAACATCATTTATCACATTACCAGGGAAATTTTTTCCTTGCTTTTAAAAAACATCATATTTTCTCTAGAACATTATAAAGTACCTACTATGTTTACATAAATTAGCACGGTTTAATTAAAGGAAATACTATATTGAATTCCTCATTTCTGAAACTAGATATCTATGACTTGATCCTAAATTTGGGTATTATTTTAGGAGATCCTTACTAATAAAGTTTATTTCACAGGCTGCAACAAAGACAAGCCGTCTTCGGTATCACTGCCAATAAACCCAAACTTGCCAGATTGGAACGCAAAACAGCCTTGGAAGTGTACTCAGATTGGGCTCATTATCACAGACACCACTGCTCCGTTGTCTGGCAGTGATCCCAGGTGGGGATCTCTCTCTTCAGTCTCCCTAACTTATTTTATACTGAATGAAATAACCAACTCTACCATGTCAAAAGAGACTCACTTGAGCAAAAGAGAATTCATGAACTCTATTCAGTGGTGAATAACTTGAGTGCTTAGGAAATGTCTGACACAAAAATGTGCTCAGTAGATTATGCAGTGGAATTGAAAAAGAGAGAGAGGCTTGAAATTAAGCCTCGACTAGGATTAAGTTTTTCCAAAGTACTAACATGCCTTAGATAAAAAGACTTTTTTTGTTTCTATGTGTACAATTCTAACATGGATATTGTGTGCATTTTCCATTCTAATTTAGACCAGTTGAAAGGAATAATGAAGGCTGACATATTTATTTTGCATCTACTAAGCTTATCCATTAAAATAGATTTATCTGCACCATTTCCCTTAAATTACAATCATGCCCTGGTTTTACAGCAATTTTCTGTATTTTGTGAAATTATGCCTCCAGATGCTTATCACGCACTTAGGGGTTGCATTCTTCCACCAGGTCAGAAGCATGTATATAGTCATGCTATTTCTTCCAGATGTGAGAGCTCAACAGTCTCTGCATCCTAAACTCCAGTAAAATAAAATGTATCCACTTCTGCGGTCACAGATGTAATGTTATGCATATATGTTGCTTGCTCAAAGATTCTTTTGTAAAATGGGTTTCTGAACGTTCAGTTTGTTAAAATGCAGATGAAATCCGTATTTGCCTCACAACTACTTTTTAAAGCAATTTCAGTAGGTTTGCTCAATTTGGAGTTGGATGAATGACTATTTGCTAAGGTTTCTGATTCTGAGAGATTTACTTCTAAATACAATCCTATATGTGTGTAAAACATGGAGACTTTCAACCTGTTTTTTAAAGATTCATTTTCTGTTTGGTCATCTTTTCAGCCCCCTTTCCTAAATGCAATGCATGACGTTTTCTGAGAGGAATCTGTGATAGGGACTTGGAATTCTTACCACTTGTGTCTCCAAACAAACCTAGTGGTACCAGTTGAAAAAAAACATTGTTTAATTATTTAAGAAAGCTATGACCAGTACTTTAACAATAGTATTTGGTTGAGTTTTTTAATTATAAAAAAGTAGATTATCATTGTAAACAAAACCACCATATTGAATGTGTGAGTGAAGTCAAACATGGAAATCTTCCTCCCTCCTACAACGCCTACCCGGAGAAATGTAAACACTTTTAACTGTCATTGTATGCCCTTCTGGAGCTTTCGCCTTCCTTTACTTAACGTATATTAAGTACACAAACTATGTGCAGCTTGCTTTTTTCACTGAACATAGAACTTGGAGCTCTTTCCCTATCAGTGCACTTACATTGACTTGATTTTTAAGATCCACTGCACAGACCATAGAACATATTCAGCTATCTTTCACTGATGGATATTTAAGCCATCTGTTTTTTTACACGTTAAAATGTCTCAGTGAACTTATATATGTAGTATAGATTCCTAGAAGTGCAATCATTTTTGGCAGATATTACCAGCTTCCTATCCAAAAAGGCGGGGTTTACCTACATTCTGCAACATGTTACTCTCCAAACTTTTGCCAACGCTGGGCAATATCACTATTTCCAGATGTTATGCTAGTATTTTAATAATGTTTTAATTTTAAATTTATATTTTTAGGCTTTTAACTGAATGTGTAAATGTCTGTGACTGGTATTTTCTTTACATTTACGTTTGGATGCTTTTAGTTCAATGTGTAAAGGTTTATGACAGATGTAAAGGCAATAACTTCCTATCAGCATAAAATATTTTTCTCTATCTACTTTATTGCTTTTTACCTTGATTTCTCCTTTTTCTGGTATTAAAAGCCCTGTTCCTGATCTTTGTTGGCACTTTCCTGTTTATATTTCTATTCTTTTATTTTCAATATTTCTATTTCATTTTATAAAAATAATGTAATTAAATGTTGCCTTTTTACCTAATCTAGGAGGCTTTGCTTATTAATCAAGGAGTTTTTGCATTTATTGTGAATCCTGAAATGTTTGCTCTTTTTCTGACATCTTATTTAAAATTTTCTCTTTATTAAGTTTTTATTAGTTTCTCTTCAACTTTAAGCATTTTTTTTCTTGATTTCACTGAATTAATTGGGTTTCCTTTGTTTTTATTTTTTTCTCTTATGATTTGGAAGTTTCATATCCCATTTCTGATCTATGTCCTATTTCTATTTTACTAACAGTTACACTTACATTTTAGACATAAACACACATAAACAAGTTTTGTTTTGATCTTTACATGATATATACATATTTAATATATTTATATTCACGTTATATATGTTTAATTAGATGTTTTAGCAATACTGAATACTTTTTATTTAAATGAAAGAAGTAACTTTATGTAAAATAGCTGATGATCATTTACTAATACTCACAAAGTCATCTACCTACCTCAAGTACTAAACAGGCATAACATAAACAGTAAACTAAAATGCAATGTTAGATACACATTATTTTGTGAGTTCCAAACTTTAGTATCCAGAACTTTAAGGACTTTTTCAATAAAAACATGTATCAATTATAGCACTATTCCAAGCATTTCCATTTGTATATAGCTTTATGTTCTTTTGCTCTTCAATATGTACTTCTAAATTATTTATAACTATTAATAAAATATTACTTTTTAAAATTTCCTCTGAAAATAATTCTATGGTATAATTTGCATCACATGATTTCAGGTAACAGAATGAGCCTGGACTGCAGCAAAATGCCTAACAATGAAGGCCGAGAGCTTTAAAGATCAATATTCAAATATGTGGCAATGTTGGGGTAATAGGATGTGAGGCTCTTAAAGAGCAAAAGCCAGTCTATTTCTGTGAAGCACCAGATTCTCAACTTTTACCTTAAAGGTATAAAAATTAAATTACTTTTCAGTTCATCTGCCTGCAGATGTACAGCACGAGTTTAAGAGAAACAGCCTTAATTATAGACATGGTCACAGATACTATGCTGGTCTAGATCTGCCCTGTCCAACATGGCGGCCTCTGGTCTCACGTGACTCAGCACTTGCACTGTGGTGAGCAGGAACTGAGACGTGCTTTAAATGCAAAATTGCACCAGATTTCAAAGACTCAATACAGAAAAGAAAAAATTATATAAAGTATCTCATAAATCTTATATTGATTACATGTTGAAATGATAATAGGATATTAATTTCATCTGATTCCTTTTACTATTTTAATGTGGCTACCAGAAGGTTTAAAATTTCATATGTGGTTCTCATTATATATCTGTTCAAAAGAGGTCTCCTAGATGTCCTTGGATCCACTCGAGAGATGAATGACTGATGAAATCATGATTGCAAAGAGCATCATTCTCCATGAGCAGTGATAGAGTGTAGGAAGGGTAGCACCTCCCGGTGGGGTTCTTAGCTGCCACACACAGTAGGTGCTGTGCAACCCCCAGATTCTACTCTGCTCAGAGGTAATGTGTTAGTTATCATTTTCTTGGAGCTCCAATAATTGTCTTGACAACACCTTTGACAGTTCCAGGTCTGTTTAGTTTAATTCAGTCTAGAGGATTTCAGCAGTAATTTGCTGAAAACAGGAGAGTATCCACTCTTTAATGAGACAAATGTCTACTGAAGTCATTCTTATGGCAAAATGTAGCTGCCTTTTTAAAAATTTAGTTATCATATATTCCAAATTTGTGATAGGGCCCAATAATGGGAGCAGTGGCTGAATTTCTGAGTCTGGATTTACTTTGTTTTTGCACTGTGTTATTCCTATTTTCTAAATAATGAGAGCCCTTGTAGTTGATAAATTACACTAAACTACTCCTGTGCTCCACAGATATATTAATCTAAAATCCTGACTTCTTATTGTTATTGTTGTCCTCTATAAAGAGTAACATCCAAGCCTCCTGACAATGTCATCCTTTTAGGAAACAATGTGATCTTACTGTTTGCTTTTTCACTGTTCTAGAAGTTTAGTGTATGTGCTCATTTTGGCAGAATATATACTAAAATTGGAACAATAGAGAAGATTAGCATGGCCTCTGAGCAAGGATGACATGCAAATTCATGAAGTATTCCATATAAAAAATACTTTAAAATAAAAAGAATATTTTAAAAAGATTAGTGGATAAAGCACATGGCTTGAGTAGGGTTCCCTGCAATGTCTTCACCTGCTGGCCTCCTGACTGCCTTCTGCCCTTGCTGTTATGAGGCCAGAGCTTGACCCACCCCAACCCACCACACAGGCTTCACTTCGAATCCCTCACCTTGTGCCTGCCATGGGGCCCACCTTTCAATCTCAATGCCCTGGTCCTAACCCTAAACCTACATACTTTCTCTCAACATCAAGACTTACCTGAACATATGCCAAACTCCCTCAAACAAAACATAACACAATAAAATATGAGCAGCTGTTTTATTTTTCTTATATTTTATTCCTGTTTGTTGAAATCTTCCAGAATTTTAGTTTTGGATATTTTTAATGTTATGTTTTTATTTCAGGAATTCATTTTAACAGTTGTATTAAATTGTACAACTATATTGTCAAGAATTATTTAGACTTAGTCACAGGGTTGGCTGGTTCCTTTGCTCATGGTAGCTTGGTATGTACTATAGCCTTCCTTTTGCTGACTTCTTCATCCTGATTCATTTTTCATTTGCCTAAGCCATTCTTTTTCCCTTTTTTCCCCAGAAAGAATATATGAATGATAATTTGGGGGTCTATTGTGTCTAAATATGAACTTACTGTAGTCCCCCATTTGACATCTTAGATCTACAAAACTAATCACAAAATTATTTGCCCCAGAACTTTGTAAGCACTGTTTTATTATTATTATTATTTTCTTTTTAGAGACAGGGTCTCACTCTGTCACCCAGGCTAAAGTGCAGTGGTACAATCATGACTCACTGCAGCCTCGAACTCCTAGGCTCAAGTGATTCTTTCACCTCAGCCTCCCGAGTCTCTGGGATTACATGCAAATGCCACCACACTTGGCTAATTTATTTTTGTAGAGATGGAGGTCTCACTGTTGCCCAGGCTGGTCTCAGACTCCTGGTTTTTAGTGATCCTCTCACCTCAGCCTCCCAAAGTGTTGGAATTACAGGTGTGAGCCACTGTGCCTATAACTTTCAAGTATTTAATGTTATTTGACACTTCAGTCTTTTATAGATTGCCTGTTTGGTTGTGCTCTCTTGCTCTTTCCCCAGCCTCAGAGACTTTACCAAGATATGTCTCAATCCATCCCCAAGCCTTGCTTAACACTCCGTTTAAAGAAAACTCCCCCTAACCACACTTTTCCTCTACTCTCACATGATAACAATCATCAACACAGAAGACTTGTTATCATATGTGGGTTTTTTCCCCCATACACCCATCAGCGGACACCAGCTGCATGTCCTCTAATTCAATTCCAACACTGTTTACCTAGAGATAGTGTCAGATCCCACAGGCTGAGGGGTCAGTCCCCAAGAATCCTCCTCCATACCAGTCGCCAAGTCTGGGCCTTCAGAACTTCTGACCAACCAGCTTCAAGTTAAAGTTCCCATGACCCCTTCTTTGGGTTCAATGAATTTGCAGGAGCGCCTTACAGAACTCAGGGAAACACTTGCTTAGTTCACCAGTTTATTGCTCTATACTGGAAAAAATACAGATAAAGAAACACTAGGGCGAGTATGGGGGAAGGAGCTTGTAGCTTCCATGCCCTCCCTGGGCGTACCACCCTCCAGGAACCGCCACATGCTCACCTATTGGGAAGCTTTCTGAACCCTGTCCTCTTGGGGTTTTATGAGAGTTTTAAGACCCACAATCAGAAAGGTGGAAGAACATTAGAGTGGAAGGAGGCCCAACACATCTAACATCATAAAAAACTATGTAAAGGCTGTGGGCGTTATGAGCCAAAGAACCCTGATGAAAAACCTATATATATCATAACATCACACGCTCATTAGATGCTTTTGATATGAATTATGTGTTTCACTCAGAGAAATTATCTGTTAATAATGTGATTATAATCTCCCTTTCTCCTTTTTATAGATTCCCCATTATAGGGATACTAATTTCCTGGAATCTATCATACTACTTAACGCCTCACTCCAGCTCTGTCTGCTGAAGATTGTAAAATAATTTCACAGCTTATTCTTCCTTTTATCTATCTTGTTTTGGCCCTTTTCATTTTAAAAAATTCAGTCCTTCCATTAAGATTTTTATTTGAACAATTAGAACTCTTCTGTTTCCTGAACCTTTACTTCATAGCTGTGATGATAGACTCTGAAGCAGGCCCCATGATCCCTGCCTTCTGGTAATTGTCATTTTTAACACCCTTCCCTGAGAGTGGGAAGAACCTCTGTCTTGCTCTCACCCAACAGAATACAGCAAAGGTGACAAAGGGTCATCTGTGTGATTACATTACAGAAGATAATACCACCTGTGCTGCTGGAAAAGCTCTCTCCCCTGCTTTGGGGAGCAAGCAGCCATGTTGGAATGCCTACATGGCAAGGAACTGAGGGCAACCTCCAGCCAACAGATGGCAAGAACTGAGGCCCTTTGTCTAGCCATCTGTAAGGAACTGAACGTTGCCCAATAACCACATGAGCTGAGAAGTGGATCTTTCCCCAACAAGCCTCAGATGAGACCATAGCCCTGACCAACACCTTCATTGCAGCCCTATGGGTCCCTGAAGCAGAGGACCCAGCTAAGCCTGACCCACAGAAACTGCAAGGTCATTAACATGTGCTGTTTAAAGTCACTAAGTTTGACTGGGCGTGGTGGCTCACACCTGTAATGCCAGCACTTTGGGAGGCTGAGGCGGGAGGATAATGAGGTCAGGAGATGGAGATCATCCTGGCCAACGTGGTGAAACCCCATTTCTACTAAAAATATAAAAATTAGCTGGGTGTGGTGGTGCACACCTGTAGTCCCAGCTACTCAGGAGGCTGAGGCAGAACAGCTTCAATCCAGGAGGTGGAGACTGCAGTGAGCCGAGGTCACGTCACTGCACTTCAGCCTGGCGACAGAGTAAGAGTCCATCTCAAAAAAAAAAAAAAAGTAACTAAGTTTGTGGTGATACTGGTATGCAACAATATACTAATACAATAGCTATTTTAATTTGGTGGCTACCATGTCTTCTGGGATCGACTATTTAAAGCTCCACTCAGTCTCCTGAATCAATGCTTCTTCTCTGCATGCCTCTCACAAAGTTGGGTTTTTCAGAAGTCTCATGAATCTTGCATGGTTGTGAAGTGAACATAAAGTCCCTGGCTGGAAAGAACCTTCTAATGGGTGTGACATAGGATTAGAGACAAAGACACACGTGTGTTAGAAGTTAGTGGAGGCTATCTTACAAACAGTGGTCATAGAAGGCCTTGTTGGGGAAATTATATTTTACTAACTTGAAGAGAGCTCTAACAGCTAGGCTTCGCTGGCTGGGCAGGCCCTGTTGGTCAGCAGACACACTGCTGCTTGTTTAGATGACTGAGCCCAGCTGTCCCAAAACACCAATGGCCCAAGTGTCCTTAACCACAGCAAAAGTATTTTCAGTTAGTAAGTTACCAATAAAAAATGTAGGAAAATATGATAGTAATAGACATGCATGTGTTGGAAGTTAGTGGAGGCCATCTCACAGTGGTCACAGAAGGCCTTGCTGGAGAAATTATATTTTACTAACTTGAAGAAGCTGTAAGGAAGAGCTCTCCACACTCAAAGAACAGTGTAATGTTCCCTACCCCACACTACTGTGATAACAAACTACCATAAACTTACCAGCTTAGAACCACACAAGTATATCAGCTTAGAACCCACAGTCTGTGTATCAGAAGTCTGGGAGGCTCTACTGGTTTCTCTGCTCTGGGTTCTAAAGACAAATCGAGGTGTCAGCTGACCTGGACTCTCATCTGGAATCCCTTGGGGAGGCTTCCTGGCTCATTTAGGTTGCTGAGAATTCACTTCTATGCAGTTGTAGGACTGACATTTCTGCTTTGTGTTGGCTATTCTCTGGAGGCTTCTCTCTAGCTCTTGTGCATGGACTGATGCATCACGGAGCTGCAACTGCAGAGCAAATCCTTCTCATGCTTGGAATCGTGGACATCCTCTCGGCCACATCTTTCTTCTGCCTCTTCGGCCTTCCTCTTCTCTAACCAGCCAGAGAACATTCTCTGCTTTTAAGGACTTATGAAATTAGATTGGCCCTACACAAATAATTCAAGATAACCTCCCTATCTAAAGGTCTGTAACCACATTACCTCTACAAGGTCCCTTCTCAGCAGGGCCTAGATTTGACTGAATAAGCAGAGGATGGGTCTCTTGGAGGAACGTCTTCAGAATTCTGCCTACCATACTTTCTGTATGGGAAACATGTTTGTTCACCTTAAGATCCAGTGGGATGAAGCAAAGTAAGAAAGGAGACTGAAAAGAAATTGTATTTGGCTCTAGGAAGGAATTCGTATTTTATTTTCACTTCAACGGGAATCTGTTGGAAGATTTTTACATGGGGAAGTATTGCTAACTTATATTTAAAAGTGATCAGTATGCTGAGAGAGAAAATCTTTCTTAGCAATTGTCTTTCATACTGCTCAGCCATTGACAGAGAGAGATGTGTTAACTGTGGTGTGAGCATGACCTCCTCTATGTCTTGCCATAAGCCTGCATGTGTCAGTGGCAAGGATATAGAGAAACTGTAGGAAAAGGGGGTACCCTTAAAAAAATGTGGAAGTAGGTAAAAAGTTATGAAGTGAGACAGGAGTTAGTTACATTAAGTTCCACTGCTTCATTAAATACTTGTGCTTCTGTCTAACGTGGCAACCAGAAGTATCTGCCACCCTGACTCAATTCTCAGGTTGCAGGGCCCACAAAAGCCAGGTGACTATAAATGGCCCCCAGATTTAGGGAAATCCACTTCCCAGTGGCTCGTGGGCCTGCACTCTGCAAGACCTGTCTTGGCAATCCTTTCCGATACCAGACCACTGGCCCACAGTCTATTTTGTTGCCTAAGCTAGGGATACAGCCCAGGCACTGCAGAGATAACCAATCTCAGCTGGTGTTTTCACAGCCATTATTTAGCTCAGGGATTCCAACAACCTAATACCATTTGCTTTGTAACCTCCAGAAATACCTGTCATATTTGAAATGGTATCCTTCTCTTTTCCAACATCACATTGGATTTTAGTGTATATCTTTTCATTTCAATGAATATTTTGCACATATGGGCAGGAAAGGTAAATTTGTGGCTTAGGCTACTATTTTAAATGGAAAGTTTGATACCATACCTTTTCTTATTAAGCTAATATATTCTTCTGGGGAAAGAAAAAGCTGGGGTAGTTTTTTCCTAGAAGCCTTTTAAGGGAAAGTTGAGCTGCATGCATTTCTTGGATACAAAGGTTAAGGTGCAACTCTGACACTAAAGCATGGGACTACCAAGTGGATGGGTCCCTCTCTGGAACAGCATGGCTTCGTCACACATGGGGATGAGAACCAGGGCCTGACAGTCCAGGACAGTGGGTGAAAACAAGCAAAGGAGGAGACAAGGAGCAAAGAAGGAAACAAGACTCTGCTCTGGACTCACTGACTGCACAGGCTGTAGTATTTGAGTGCTTGCCCTGGCCATATCCGAGGAACCTGGGACTTGCCTACATTTTCCCTGTCACCTCTACATTTCTGAGCAGAAATGGATGAAGAGAGGTCTAACAGCTAGGCTTCATTGGCCATGGCAGGCCCTGTTGGTCAGCAGGCACACTGCCGCTTGTTGAGATGCCTGAGCCCAGCTGTCACAAAACATCCATGGCCCAAGTGTCCTTAACCACAGCATGCTGCCTTTATAAAGCGCCGCCTTATGTGGACTTCCTAATTTTTCTTTTTCCCTTTTATTAAGTGATTTATTACACATTAAGTGGTCCATTATGCTGACTTAACTCCTTAATAAAGCCCTCTCTTCATGTTTTCCCATTTTTTTTTGTAATGAGCCAAATTAGAAATACTTAAAAGTTAGCCCTTATACGACTAGACTTTGTTTTGTACCTCTCAGTATCCAGCACCTGACACTCTGTAAGCAATTCTCAAATTCATAAATTTTTGGTAAGTGATAACAGAAATCTGGATGTGTCGATTAAGGATTGTCCAGTACAACTCCCTCACTTTTATCACTTAAAAAAAAACACACACGCAGATCTTAGAAGTTCACGCAGACTGTCTGAGGTTAGAATCACCGGCAGTTTTCTAATGCCCATTTTAATGCTCTTTCCATTATAAACTGACTGTGTTGCAAAAGTATTTTTTAAGGGCAAGAGTTAAAAGTGGTGACTACATCTCATTTTTTCTCCCAAGACTCCCTCCATTCACCCAGGCTACTGGGGCAAACCTTCAAGATGGCCCCACCTGCTTAAACTGTTTAAAATGTGCTCCAGGGGAAGCAGGAGACGGAAAAAAAAGAAAAGAAAAAATGTGCTCCAGATGCTCCCTCAATACTAACTCCAGAACTGAGGTCAAGAACTTGAAATATAAGAAGGAAGTTAAAAGATGTTATCTTTATCTGACCTGTCCTTTTGCCATGGACTTAGAATCTTTTCTTTTAATCAGATCTCTAAAGGTGGGTTGTAAAGTATCCCAAAAAAAAAAAAAAACACTGGAGAGTAACAATGGAGACCAATAAATAACATATAAGCATGAATAGAGAAAAATAATAATCTGGGACAGACCTATTAAAAAGTTCTAAAGTGTAGAAAAAGAGAAACATAACAAAGAGATGTTTCTTTGGAATTAGAATTTTTCCACAAAACTAAAGACAGATGGCATACGATCTCTAATAATATGATACAAATCCCACTAACACTACGCAGAATGAGCTAGGACAATCACAAGAAATAGCTGAAAAGATCCTTCACAGCAACAAGAGCAAAATCAAGGCAGATTCAGAGAAGATGCACAATCATAAAACATGAACCAGGCCTTTTAAATCTGTATTTTACTATTTAATCCTCACTTTCCAACAAGACAAACATAAACTACTCTCACTTTAGAAGTGAAACTAAATAATTAAGTAACCAACAGTCACCAGTAAATGACAGCCAGAATTCAACAGGTCTACTTGGCTCCACAGCCCATGATCTTTAGACTATGATTCTATCAAGATCAGCTGTCAATATAAAAAGCAGACTTGATATTTTAGAATTGAGAAGATGAGTTAAAATTTCAGAAAAATTAGAAATTTACCGTAGAATGAATACATATCAAAAGGATCATAAATTATTAGATGTCGAAAAGATTTAAGAAGGCCTGAAATTATAAATTAGAATAAGTCACCATACTCATCCATACTCCTGTCAAAACCATTAGCATTAACACCACAACCAAGTGAAATGTTTGGTAAACTTGTATTTCTACTAAGGAAATATAATTTTTAAAGACATTAAATATCTGGCTAGCATTCATGTTTCTGAAACAATGGCTAAAGACGGTGCAGTGCCACACTTGAGAGAATTTAATCCAAGATTATATTCAATCAAGACAATCATATTTGGCGAGAATAAGAAATCTTAAAAGTTTTAGTAAGCTTCCTGCCCAACTACTTCAGGAAGACTCAAAATCACAGTGCTGAGACAACGCTTTTCTGTAGTATAACAGAGAAACAACAGTTGACTCCCTAACTCAAATTTTCTTTCCAGCTTTAAAATATCCTGACTATTCCTTTCAGGTTTAGATTCTTATTTAACAGAGTAGACTTTAATTCAAGAGGGGCCATTTCTTGAGCTAACATGGGCTCTGCCTAATCCAAGATAAGTTAAACCAGCCCGACTTTCTCTCCTTGTCACAATTTCTAAACTCCATAGAAAGAAGTGGCCCTGTGCTTGGTGATCGAGGGAGCTTAAAGTCAGAGATGGCAGAAGATGTACTGGAAAAAACTGACAATAAATTTTCAGAGCAAATTACAGAGCTACACAAAACATTAACACCTAGAGGGCAAATGCTGATAAATCTAAATAGCCACAGTAACTGTAAGACCCAAGAGGGTAGAAGTGATATGCAATTAAATACCAAGAAAGAAAAACTAGAGAATTCCTTGACATCAATACCAAAGAACCCAAGGTTATAGTGCTGTTTATATAGAAATAGAAAGGGACAAAGACAGTAATGAATATTGCGAAATGTTTTAAGATGTTACAAGATATAACTAAGAACTAAAGATAAGAAGTTTAACATCCAAATTCAAATAAAAACACCAGGTGTGGTGGCTCACACCTGTAATCCCAGCACTTCAGGGGACTGAGGAAGGTAGATCAAGTTTGAGGCCAGGAGTTCGAGACCAGCCTAAGCAACATGGCGAAACCCCATCTCTATCAAAAATACAAAAATTAGCCAGGCTTGGTGGTGTACAGTTGTGGTCTCAGCTACACGGGAGGCTGAGGCACAAGAATCACTGGAACCCAGAAGGCAAAGGTTGCAGTCAGCCAAGATCACATCACTGCACTCAAGCCTAGACAACACAGAAAGACTCTGTCTCAAAAACAAAACAAAACATAAAACAAATTCTAATGAAAGACAACCACACCTTACAAAGGGAACAACTAAAAACTGCAACAACAATCCTTTAACATAAAAACAGAAAGCAAACCAAGAATAAAAATTTAAACTATACATATACACAAACTGTCGAAATTCAGCAACTAAAAGTGTTTTGATTGGAAATTTCAAGTTGCACTGTTCACAAGAGAAAACATTCGAACTTAAATGTAACCTCCACGAGACCAAGGATATTTGTCTGTGTCGTTCATTGCTCTACCTTCAGTACCTTCAGTTTTTTGAATAAATGCAAAAAGAATGCCAATAAATACCAAAATTACCTACTGCCCAATTCTGCCACAGTGTAGTCCCTCTGATTCAGTGCAGATAGAGCTTTACAGGAACTACTTTTCAAGAGAACAATTTAGAATGCAAGCCAAAAGCTTTCAAAAGTGCATATTCTTTAATCCAAGAATTACTCAAGAAATTTACATATATATTTTAAAAAGATCACTAAATGGCATCCCACATAGCTCTTTCATAATAAACAAAAGATTAACAACCTAACATCCTGCCCTATATGCCCTCTACCAGATGACTCAATTATAGTCCATCCATGGAATCCTAGGCAATCATAACAGGACATTTATGTTAACATGGAAAGTGAAGATACGCTTTAGAGAGCAGGCTACAAAAGAGCATACATTATACAATCCTGCTGTATAAAACAAAACATCTGGAAGAATCTATGCTTAAATATTAATAGTGTGTCCCGCAAAGTGGTAGGATAACAGTAATTTTTATTCTTTACTTATCTCTATTTCC
Organism: Cacajao melanocephalus; assembly: GCA_963573385.1. Classification (NCBI taxonomy): domain Eukaryota; kingdom Metazoa; phylum Chordata; class Mammalia; order Primates; family Pitheciidae; genus Cacajao; species Cacajao melanocephalus. The sequence goes on along the minus strand of CAUYLG010077188.1, from coordinate 60,848 downwards.
TCATGTTTCTGTAATGAACATGTTTCATAAAACACAATGGGTCTGGTATAAAAATCTGAAAACACTTATTTTTGAAAGAGAGCATTATTACAGGCTGTAGTGTCAAATAAAACATTAAAGTATCACACACTTCCCTGAAAATATCCAACACTCTTAATTACCCTTTCAGTTCTGTGAATATATCTGTAATACTAGATCATACCTTGCTATTTCTGAAAACGTTAGTCCTGATAAAAATTAAAAACCGTAAGAGGTAACAAACTGACAGAATAAAGTAAAAACGGGCACTTTAGCTATTAGTGAGATCTTAAATCTGCTGAAATAACACTAAGCAATGCTCTGTTCCAAATGTAAACCATTATATTAGCCAACATGAAGAATTACGTGGCCATTGGAAGGAACACTCTTCAATAAAAGATGGGTATTAATCAGATATAACTTTATATGTAATCTTCAAATAAAAAAATTAATTTGAGCTCACTTTTCATGTTATATAACTTCAAGAGAAAGACTTCTTAGAAACAAAAGTTCATTCTCACTTTGTTTAGATAGGCTTACACATCAGATAATAAATGGAAAGCAAAACTTACATTAACATATGCTGTCAATTAGTTGTAAAATCTGAGCTATTATTTGAAGTGCAGAATTCAGAACATTTTCTAAAGAACACAATTAACACATCCCCAGCTTCCTATGCTAAAAAATAAAAAAGACTGTACTACAGAGACGCCCTCTTTTAATTCCAAGTATCCCATTTACTTTCCACAACCAAAAGTTTTGTTCCAGTTTTCATAAAGCTCTAAATCTTTTGGAGCAACACTAGGTCGCACAGTTCTAAAAGCATTTTCAAAATCAATATAAGCTATTGGCCGAACTTGATCTGGTGTTATGGTAGCAATGTCAGCAGTTTGTAAACTGCGAATAGGACCAAGAGAAGCCTCTCTGCAAAGCTGTGTCATGTCTGCTCCTGAAAACCCATCAGAGTGCTGTACAATCTGTTCAATTTCTTCTTCACTGAGGCAACACTGCTCTTTGGACATTAGATTAATTACTATCTGTTTCCTGGCTGAAGCTTCTGGGAGGGGAATATAAAGCCTTTTCACCAATCTTCTTCGGGCAGCCTCATCAATTTCTTGTGGCCGATTTGTTGCTCCCACCACTAGGATACGATCTTCAGAAGATGTTGTTGCTCCATCTAATTGAACTAAAAATTCTGTTTTTATCCTTCTAGAAGATTCATGCTCACCATCTCCCCGTTGAGATAACAGGGAATCAATTTCATCAATAAATATCACAGCTGGTTGCTGACACCTTGCAACAGCAAACAATGCACGGACCATTTTCTCCCCCTCGCCTACCCATTTAGAAGTTAAGGATGAAGCAGAGATGCTAAAGAATGTTGCCCCAGACTGACTAGCAATGCACTTGCCAATTAGAGTTTTACCAGTCCCAGGAGGACCAAAGAGCAAAATTCCTTTAGGGGGTCCCCTTAAACCAGTAAAGATGTCTGGTCTCAACATGGGCCACACGACTATTTCCTTTATGGTGGCTTTAGCAAATTCTACCCCTGCAATATCTTCCCAATTTACTGGAGGTCCATGATCCATAATCTCATTCATAATAAGTTCAATCATCTTTGGCTCCAAGTTCTTCAGACGTTCATCGACTGGATGTGCTGGTTCTGTAGGTCCTGCCCCATAAGGCTTATACTGCATTCCTCCATTCTGCTCTCCCCCATCTTGCTTGGGTATAGGAGGAACAAACTTTCCAAGTATTCCCCGGGATCTACTAGCTCCTAGAGACTTTTTTACACCACCATATGAAGACCCTGATGCACGCTGAGGTTGGTGATACTTTTTTTGCTGATCTACCCATAATTGTTCTTTTGCAGTTTTAAAAGTAGGCAGGCTGCTATCCTCCTTTTGGCCATTATCTTCTGTTTTACTATAAGACTTATTCAGTACTGGATTGGAAAGCCCATCAATGGTACTAGAACCATAAAAAGACTTTCTTTTCAGATTTTCAGAGGCAGCAGGAAAACAAGACTGATTAGGTAAGAACATATGAAGTCCTATGTTTTCTTTTGGAGAGCTGGGATTTTCCTTTTTGACATTTCCAAACAATGGCGTGGCATGGAATTTTGCAGTGGCTGACTCACCTACAGGTGCTGAGAATGTAGGACAAGTCTTAGCAGTGTTAGTCACCATAGGTGGCTGGACACTCTGAAGGAGTTTCAAAGGATTGCTCTCTGGGAAGTCTTGGGTCCTATCTCGACCATGAGCTGAGTTAGGTAGTTGGTCACTCTCTTGAGGACTATCACAAACACTAAATTTAGGAAGATCAAAGACAGTGGCCTCCTTATGGATTACCACTGATGCATGAGCAGGTTCCAACAGAGAGTCTCTGAATTTTTTGCCAGCTTGCATCATCTTCTGTACACTACTCATTTTGAAAACATTATTTATTGACAATCCAGACTGCCACTTGTCACTACCTGTTTGCTGAGACCCTGCCAAAGTCAAAATGTTTTCTGCATAATTATTCAAGCCAGATTCAACATTGTCAGAATCAATAATTGCAGAATATTTCTCTGCATATTTTTTGAACAGTTTGGTAGCACAGACCTGGGAGATCTCAGAGTTTGCCCATGCATACTGAATGCGTAATATCTGTGCACGGTATGCATCTGCCTTCTGTCCTGCACATATGCCAGATGTAATTGCAAAGTAATTCTTCTGCCATTCACTCAGGTGCACAGATCTAGAGCTGGAGGTCTGCATTTTAGAGGTTCTATAACAAACAACAAAAATGAAAATTAATCAGTATGAAGAAAACAAAGATATAATACTTTAAACATAGTTTTTAAATCTCTGCTAATCTGAAGGAATGTACACGGGACTTTTTATTTATAAGGTAGATTTATAAGTACAGGTTATAAGAGAAATATCTAGCTAACCATAGATTTCAAGTATTCAAGACCTATCAATATGAAGTCTTGAAAATTAAAGACTTCATTAAATAATTTTTATAAGTAAAATCGTTTGTTATATAATAATTTTACCTGTGAATAGGGAAAGCATTCATAAGGTTTAGATGAAAAGGATTTAAAATTAATCAGAAAAAGAAAAGCAGTATTAAAGAACAGTGGAACTATAGACACATAAAGCAAAACAAAACAAACAAGAGGTTTAACTCTGATCTGTAAAAGAAACTAGGTGAATGAGCTTAAGTGAGCCTTTTACTATTACTGAAGGGTCTTCAGTTTTCTTTTTTATTGTTGTTGAGACGGAGTCTCACTCTGTCGCCCAGGCTGGAGTGCAGCGGTGCTATCTTGGCTCACTGCAACCTCTGCCTCCGGGGTTCAAGTGATTCTCCTGCCCCAGCCTCCCAAGTAGCTGGGATTAAAGGCACCCACCACCACACCCAGCTAAGTTTTGTATTTTCAGTAGAGATAGGGTTTTACCATGTTGGTCAGGCTGGTCTCAAACTCCTGACCTCAGGTAATCCACCCACCCTGGCCATCCAAAGTGTTGGGATTACGGGCGTGAGCCACTGCACCCAGCTGGTTATTCAGTTTTCTTATCTGTAAAGTGAGAGGAACCACTGGGAGAATCAAATCAAGTAATGAATATGAAAATAATCTGAAAACTCTTTATCCCTATCACACAAATGTAGAAACTGAGGCTGAGAGAGTTAAAGAACTTACTTGAGATCACACAGCCAGTTACAAATGGTACCAGAAATCGAACACAAGCAGTTTCACAACAGGTACTGTGGACTTCTTCATGTACACAATGCTCCTTGATGCTGCTATCCTAGGTCACAGATTGAACAGCAGGGATCACAAATTTGAACTACGGCATGTTTAAATGGTTTTAATAACTTATTCATGAATAAGCACCCAAAACAAAATGCCCTAGAACATCTCTCAGTTTCCTAATTTCACATAAGCATTAAAAAGTGAAACAGTTACAATAAAGAGAACAAGCTAACCTACTAGTAAAATGATTTTACTTTAGATTTCTTCTGTCAAGTTATTCGCATAACCTTCTTCATATTGTTACATTTAAATAGAACTGTTGCTGTATCACATTGCTAAATATATTGAATCTACTTACATATCCACAAGAAAATTGTATTAAAAATTTTCTTAGTTTCCTAACAGTATTTCAATTAAGTGAAAACCAAGAAACCCTACTTTTTAGGTTCAAGTTATTTGAAATTTTGCCTTCCAAATTACTTGTAAGTACAACTTAATAATCAATAGGTTCTTTTCGTGCAACAGCCATGTTTAATACAGCATTTAACTCCCATGCCTTACAAATAATTTGTCACATTGTAAGTAGGTGTTCATAAATCTTTGTTTAAAAACTTAAGATCCAGAGCTTTAAATTAAAGACACTGTAATTTATTTAAAGCTGTAAAGCTAGATAAGCTAGAGTCAAAACCAGATCTGACCTCCCCTGTCAAGCAGTTCATCCCTCTCTTCAGTGTACCATTTTGACTTTTAAACTCATTTATACAATACTGGAAATGAGAAACTGAAAGAAAGGTAACTCAGAAAACACTTGACACAAACTTTCACAATTAGTATTATTATTCTCTTCCTCTCCATGGTTTCATTCCACTTTATCGTCTGTTACCCTGGGATTTCCACAATACCTCAAAGTTCTAGTCACTGTTTTCAGAATAAACCCCCTTCTCCTTTCCACCTTCACCTTTTCCTTCCATATTCATCTTCCAAGTCTTACTTTTTCCTTTCACCTCAATCATTTAAATAGCAAATATGGATAACCAAAAACTGGCCATCACTGATCAGTGACACAACCATTGTCTTGCTTGCCATTTTCAAGTCAATTTAACCTTAATGGCCTTTCCTAGATCTAAAAAGTACGATTAATTACCACTGTCATATGAACTGCATTTCAATCTTCTTTATTTTGCTGATGTTCTGATTATTTTAATAATGTGGTTATCTCTCTTCCTAGTTGGCCTCTGCAGGTAGGAATTCTTTTCCATTACATTTACACTGTCTTAGTACCTAGAATACAGTGTCCTTTAGAATAATAGCTACTAAAATACTGACAGAGTGCCTACTCAGTACCAAGCACTGTACAGGCCTTTCATAGGACTCTATTCTCGACGCAAAACAGGAGTTAAGAGCACAGGGTCTGGAGCCAGGCTGCCTGCGTTCAGATCCTGGCTCTATCATCTGCCAGCAGTGACTGTAGGAAAATCTCTTAATGTCTTTCTGCCGGTTTTCACCTATAAAAGAAACGCAGCAACATCACTGAGCTGACAAGGTCTTTTAGTTCTGCAAAGCATTCGACACAGGTCTCAGCACTTAGAAAACACTCTATATTGCTTCTTCTGATTCCTCAAAATGATCCCTCAAAGGTATGAGCCCTTCTTTCTCATCACAGAGGTTAAGAGCTTGCCCTGGACACAGGGGAGCTGACTGACCCCGGTTCTGGGCGCCCAGAGCCCCGCCGGCCCCGCCCCCGGACAGGCCCTGCCAAAGGAAGCCGCCGTCCGTGCCGGGACCCTCCTTCCTAATCATGGTTGAGTCTGGTTCTAGGCTGGCGGGTAAGCCACCCTACCCCAAGACAGAAGCAAAAGAGAAGAACGGCGCCGAGGGCACAGCCACTGTCTGACTCCCGCCGCCCACGGCCTCCCACGAGACTCCCGCCGCGCGACCCCCCAGCATTCCAGAGGCACCCGCCCGCCTCGCCCCCGCGCCCAACCTTGATGCTCCAGAAGGGTCAGCAGGGCCCCTGCCCCACCTCCCATCACCGCGTCCTACCTGCGGCCGGTCGCTGTCGCCTTCTGCCTCCGAAAAGCGCGGGGACCGACGTGCGCCTGCGCGTTGCTGACGCCATCGGGCTCGCGCCGTGCGTGCGTGCGTGTGCGCGTACGTGCGGCGCGCGGGGCGTGGGCGTGGTACCTGGGCCACGGCACCGCCACCTGGGGCCCAGCTCCGGCCATTGGTGTTCAGTAAACGCTTATTGCAGATGCTCCGCTGAAGGAGACCTGCTCGCAGTCCAGCAGCGGTGGTGTAGGTAAAGTGGTAAATTGTCTTCGTTCCGTTGTGCATAGGCTTCAGTTTTAAAAGTCCTTTCAAATAAATACAAGGAGGCGATGGAAATTGAATGAGGATTCCAAGGCTTCCCGTAGAGCGTGGTTCACCTGCGCTCAACGGGAGAGTGAGCCGCGGCTCACCCGGGAGAGCAAAGCGTGGCTCTTCTGCATCCACCCAGGAGAGCGAAGCATGGTTCACCTGCGCCCACCCGGGATAGCCAGCCGCACTCTTTCTGTGCTACAGGTGGGGAGCGGGCGGCGGGAGAGAAGCGGGATCTGCTTAGGTCAGCGATTAAGATGTTGTTACTCCAAGCCACCCCAGCCTGACGAGGCCTGAGGCTGTGCCCCTTCTTGAATTCAGGCCCAGCACACCTCACCTCCCACCCTCTCACCCTGCAGTTTGCATTCCACACAGCACGTGAGCGGGTGCTCAGCAGTGTTCCCTGGCTGAAAGAACCACACAGAGTAGCATGCAAAAATGACAGGCATGTTTAAGATAAAATCAGAGAGAGGACACCTGTTCTCTGAATCCGGCAGCTCAGATCTCCAGTCAGCCAACGCCTGCATCCTTTAGACAGCTCTCTGCTGTGTAGGGACACCTCCCTGAAATTTTGAAAAGCACTTCATCATTACCTTCCACTTTGTGCTGGAGCCAGGTTTCAAAAGAAGAGTGCTGGATTTTAATTTAGTGAATTGGGTTTTCAGAGACAAGTAACAGAGCAGCCACTCACAGTGGCCTCCGCAGTAAATAATGATGTCAGATCACAGAACAAGAAGTCTGGAGGTTGGCGGGAAATGTGGGCCTGGTGACTCAGTCATGAAGGACCATCTCTCCATTCTGCCACCTTCTCGCCTGTGGATTTTCCTACCCAGGCTTGTCACCTCATTTGTCGAGAGATGCCCTCACAGTCCAAGCTAGGCAGCCTTACACGACCCAATTTAAAACAAAAAGATGGAGCCAAACTGAGAAAGGACCTTTTCCCTCTGAACACTTCTGTCCGGAAAAAGAAAATGTTTCCCAGAAAGCCTCGTAACCTTCCTCTTCTATCTCCTTGACTAACCAGATCCCCTGGATATCCTTTCCTGAGAAAGAGAGGGTCTGGTGCAGAGGATAGAGAAAATGACTAGCAACTAGCAGCACGTGATATTTAAACACAAGATTTAAAGAAATACAAGGCACAAACAATTTGAAGATCTTTTTAAGGTTTTTAAAGTCTTCACAAAATAAAAAGGAATTGGACAATGCACTTTAAAAAATAGAAGAGTTTGCACTGAAAACAACAGCTCCTAATTCATTTCATGGCTTAGACAGTCATAGAAGATGCTTTTATTCTAATTCCACAATTTATCAACTTTTTAAAATTGTTTTATAATTACCCAAAGTATGTGATGTAGAATGAAAAGAAGAGAAAATGAAAACAGTTATATCAAGGCCAAGTCAGCTGTATGCTCACTGGCTGTCTAGAAATTTCTAAATACGTGTGTATTTAGAAATGACTAAACAGATACTATTTAGGTAATGTTAGGGATGGAAAGTTTATGTCCCCCCAAAATTTGTATGCTGAAATCCTAAGCCCAATGTGATGGTTTTTAAGGGGTGGGGCCTTTGTGAGGTGATTAGGTCATGAGAGTGGAGTCCTCGTGGATGAGATTGGCAAGTACTCTTGTAAAGAGACTCCAGAGGCTGGGTGCAGTGGCTCACACCTGTAATCGCAGCATTTTGGGAGGCCGAGGCAGGCAGATCACCTGAGGTCAGAAGTTCAAGACCGGCGTGGCCAACATGGCGAAACGCTGTCTCTACTAAAAATACAAAAATGAGGCAGGTGTGGTGGCGGGCATCTGTAATCCCAGCTACTCGGGAGGCTGAGGCCTGAGAATCACTTGAACCTGCGAAATGGAGGTTGCAGTGAGCTGAGATTGTACCACTGCACTCCAGCCTGGGGGATAGAGCAAGACTCTGTCTCCAAAAAATAAAAAATAATAAAATAAGACCCAGAGAACTTATTAGCCCTCTTGCCACCACCTAAGGATGCAAAGAAAGGATGGCAACCTGGAAAAGAGCCCTCACCAGAATTCAACCATGCTGGCACTCTGACTTCCAGCCTCCAGGACTATGAGAAATAAATTTATGTTGTTTATGAGCCACTCAGCATGTGGTACTTTGTTATAGCAGCTCTAGACAGGCTAAGACAGGTAATTAGCTATTTTTGATGATTTTCATCATCAAAATTTTCATGATGGCGTTTTGGAGAATTCACATAAACCACTCCTTTACCTTCCTAAAAGTATTGCTCAAATACTGAATTACATTTGTGCTTGCCAAAGTTAACTTTTTTCCAACAAGTAACACTAGCCACTTCACGTTGTACTTTTGATACAAAAGCATTTCCCAATCCAGTGGTTTTCATCTTCTGGCCTGGTTGGCAAAAGTGTAACTCACTTCTGCACCCTCTCTGAACTGCAGTCTCCCCATCAGGTGTAAAACAGGAATAAACTTTTCTTACCCATGAAGCCATTATAAGGATTATAATCAACATAAGATATAATTCTTAAGTTATCAAAGCAATCGCTGGCATGTGGCAGACATTCAACAGAAACCGTGTTGCTATGTTATTTTTGTTGTTACCGTTAATACTCTTACTGGGATTCAAACCCTTATGCCATATCAAGACTTTTCCATCTTTAACAAATGAGACATATTAGGATAGTATCATAATACATTAGCACAATATGGAAGAGTTTAGTGCTTGAGCTATTCAATTATTAAACTTTGCTTCCAAGACCACAGACTGGAGGTATATACTGTGTGCATATGTGTGTGTGTGTGTGTGTGTGTGTGTGTGCGCACATATGAGAAAGAATATGCTGTTCTTTCTTCTTCTGGGTGGAAGTTGTTGAGCCTTCAAGGGAAGAGGTTTTCACCTACAGCAAGCAGTGCCAGTTCTCTTGATGGGAGGGATTCTGGGAGATGGCTGCTCATTTTCATATTCATGAATTCTATAAACATGGTCTCAGATAAATGCCAGTGTACACTTCAGTGAGCTCATTTGTTTTTGAGCAGAGGGAATAATATGGCCCTAAATAATGTGCCTCCCTGTCAGCCAGGAGAGTTACATTCCAAAGATGTGTGTGTCGGTGGGTGTGGGAGGCAGTTGGGGTTGAGGATATAGGAAAGCTGACAGGACAAAGCTCAGAAGGAAAACAGCCCAATCTAAATCCAGTTTTTTCTCTGTGGGATTCCCTGTATGTGGATTCCCACTGACTTCCAAACCTCTCAGCTCCCTGACTCAGTGGTAAGGACGAAAAAAGAACCAGGATTGAGGGGGTGGTGTTCCAGCCCGCCAGCAGAGGCATAAGATGTGTGGGCCCAGGGTGAACCAAGCGCACAATTTTAGTAAAAAATATTCATTGGCTACACTGAATGAATCATAAAGAAATGTGAAGAGGCTACCTCTGGCATCACTGTCAATAACAGAGCTGGTGAGGGGGGAGGTGGTGTTCTCCCTGTGTCAAAAGACAAAATTATGACAAATTTACAGATCAAATTGGCTTTTATTCATGATTCATGAATCCAGTAGCCTCCATTCTATAAATGGGTAATAGAGGAAGTCCTTCTTCCTGTTTCTAGGGCTGCGGGATTTGGATCTGAGAACCACTTTATGGAGAAGTCAGGAGGTGGGGTGAACTGCCATGAGTTATCTAGAAATGAGTGAGAAATCAGACAAGCTTTTCTCTCTGTTGGGTCTCTGTTTAAGCTGAGGTCTTAGACTCTCCATCAAAAGGATCAAGCCAGTTCAGAGAGAGGAAATCTTCAGTCACTTGCTGGCCTCCTACCCTGCTTCTGTACGGCATCCCCCTTGCCCCTGCCATCCAGTCTCCTCCCTCCAATCAGGTCTCAGCTATCTTTCCAAAGTACATTTGTGGATGGGGCTGGATGAGCCCACAAAAGCAGAGAGCTGGTATCAATAATGTTACTGGCTCCGATTGGAGCCCATGCAGCAATCTTAAGGGCTGAAAAAGCAGCTTATAAAATTTAGACATCTCAGCCTCAACTCAAGAAGCTGAGTGCACCATGCCCCACTCATCCTAACAAGGGTGGCCCCTGGTGGGCCCGGAAAACACAGCCTTGGTCCCCATATCATGATGGAGGTCAGGTCTTGTTTGAAGTTGGGTAGAGAACAAATGACCTGACCAAATTAGATGGGGAACTACTTGGCATCTGACGTATTTCCAGATTTCTGAACAACAGATCATATCATTCGCTTATGTTCACATAGGTATTGGAGGTCTTTGAAATTCAAATACACTGATTAATAACCCAAGGGCCCTTTCTGAGGGTGCTTTTCACAGTTTTATAGTCTTCAAAGGACAAGAACTAATCTTGGGATTAAAACACAGGTTTCTAAAAGCAAAATGGTTCCCAATAAGATAGCGAACTTAAAGTGAGATTGAGTAGATACCACATCCTTGTTGGTATTTATTTATTTACAGAAGCACTCCTCAGTTCCTTATCAATCATGATACTATAGGACAGACTTGTCAGACCAGAAAATCAAGGGCCAGAAAGCCACAGAGTCCTTCCCATCACAGCAGAGACCTCGATCTCATTGCTCCAGGTTGTCTCTTGGTTCTAATTTTATTTCCACAGATGAAGTCATCTCCAAGTAAAACTTGTGTATTGTTAATGTACCCAGAACAGTGCCTGACATAAACGAGGCACTCAAGGAACATTTGTTGAATAAATGAATGCAGTTTAAATACATTCCAAGGATGCAGTATCTTTGTCTACTTCTGAGGGAATGTCTGTATCACAAGAATAAATTTGACACAACATAGAACAAGATGATCATCTGACACAATTAGCATTTCACTTGAATTGTTTATTAAGCATTTAGCCACATGACAAAAGACAATTTAAAGACCACAGTTGTAATTTCAAGTTGCAAGAACATAGATTGCCTTGGAAAACGTATCAGTGAGGCTTTCTTGCCACTTCTGATGGCTGCAAGAACATGACAACCTATAATGTTTTAATCAACAAAAATCACAGCCAAATAATGAATAAAAGCTATAGTCACTAAGATTGACTTTTTATATAGCAAATAATATTTCTTTGTTGTTGAGACGCTAAGCAGACGAAATCACAACCCTCTGGATCACTTTGGAGAAAGACACAGGAAGCCACAGACTGACGGTTCCATGAAGCCAGGATGCTATTTATTTGCTGCTTCTTCCAGTTTTCAGATATATCTCTCTTCAACTTTGATTCCTACAGGGAAAAAAACAGCGTGAACATATGACTACATTAAAACAAGTAAGAATAAGAATTGTGTGTACTTCTTATTTGAATACAAAGAAGGAATATATCATTTCTCCAATGAAACAGAGACAATTGTGCAGTGCCAGAGAGTCTGAACTTAAATAAAGGAATTTTTACTGCCAATCTGGCTTTCTCTGATGAAAATTACATTAGTGTCAACTAGAATCTCTGCCTAATTTTCTACCCTCTGTAAAATAACAATAGTTCCTACTTTCAGAACTATGACCACATGAATATGATGTAATAACCTCAAAGAAGTACAAGTAAAATAAGGTATTAAGATTTTTATTGTTCTAATTAATCTGTCCAAAACAAAATACATGCATTAAAATTTGTTACTGTATCATGTGTTTTTTAAAAAATTAAATTTCATTTTTACCTTTTGAATCTACAGCAAATATAATGATTCCAGAGGAACTGTGACTCCTATCAGAAACACACCTTTGTTTCTGATAAATTTTCAGAGCTACACTCTCCACTATGTTCTTCTGGGCATATGCCAATAAGATCCTGATATGATACATGCTTATGAGATAGATGTGAACATGGGGTTGCAGAAATGTGAGTCACTAGCATTTGCCTGATAGGGATTTGTTCTGTATAGATCTCACAGCACTACTTTCCCTCCCCCCACATAGACTTATGCTGAGAGCAATGGAATAACTTTAACATATAAGCCTCTCCCCACTACCTTCCAGAAATGCACGAGATATCACTTTGGAGTTGCTCTGGGTCAGGAGTTCTTCCTCAGACCTCAGGTCTCTCTCAGCTTACAAGTCGGGGAAGGCCCTGGTTGCACCAGGAAAAGGACCTGGTTCTCAGGGCACATGTTGACTGAGAAGGTAGCTATTTAGCCTCACCTTTCAGGAGCCATAGACAAGTCTCTCACATACACGAAACGTGATTTTCAACTTATTATTTGTTGAGCACTATAATTTTTCAGATGTTCACAATTAAAATCAACCACAAAGAAGATAAAGTTGTAGGCAATTGGGAAATGCATTACCTGACACACAGATTCCAAATACCCCATGGGTTATAGTGAATGGAAAATCGCGAAAGGAAGAGGGGGAGAGAGAAAGAGAAGCAGGTGCTAAGGAGGGATCACACATTCATCTACCATATTGGACACAAAGACAAAAAAAAAGACAAACAGAAAAAGGTAGACGTACTCCAATGGGATGACATTCTTAAGATAACCTAATGAAGAGGCTTCTGAGGTTGTCTGGGTTCCCACAGACGCAATCTTAAACACCCTCCATGTTGCCAACACTGCGTCTGTTTAAAATGTGTGCTTTGTTTTTGTGTTTGTTTTTACAGATTAACTGCGTGCTGTCTGCAGGGTTTAACCGTGAAAGATAAATCCCTCACAACTGCACGAAGCCTGGTAGTGGAAACATATCCTTTCCTTAAACCATCAAGAATTTGGACGGCAAACCATGAATCACAATAAATTCCCCTTTTATTGTTTTCATTAGTTCTCTAAAGGTCACCGGTTTCTTATATAAGCTTATTATGATAGTAAGTTATCTCAACAAATGCTGTTTGAAAAAATCTGAAGGGATATTATAGAGATTAACGTAAGAGAATAAAAACTAAAAAAAATCTAAGTTTTAAAAGAATTATTACAATGTATCATTCCTTCTACTTCTCCAGAATGAAGATGGTTTTCTCTTCCTGATTTTAAGGTGGAGGAAGTGCAGTTTGGCAGCATTGAGTGGCCGGGCTGGGCCTGTCGCTGGGTCTGCACTCCAGGAGGACACTCTTGCCGTGGGACAAGGAGACAGGCAGGAAATGAGCCCAGGGCGGCCTACCTGCAGCTGGCTTCGCTTCTACTTCCTCTCTGCTTGCAGCACGTCAGCCGCCATCTCTTTGATGTGCTCCCAGGCCACCTGCACGTGGGCAGATTCCACGGTGCGAGAGCAGATGGCAAAGCGCAGGACAAACTTGTCCCTGAGATGACATGGAACCAAGTGGATTTTTTTGGCACTGTTTATTCTTTGCAGAAGAGCTTCATTCACTTTGTTGGAACCCTGGAGGGATTGAAAGACAGGAACTGTGCTCAGGTCTCTGAGGACTCAAAAATCAACCAGTCATGCAGGAAGGCCAGTGCTTAGTGACCCTGCCATACACCAGGGAGAAGCCGACTAACCATTCCCCCTATGTTTATGATGTTACAAAATTCAACAAAATAATAGGAACACACCCTAAAAGACTGCATGCATCTTCTCCCCACAATACAATTTCTCCATATTCTAATATGCCATCAAAAGATGACCCTTCCATGGTCCAAGTTTGTTTTAAGGAAAGTAAAGCTCCCTAAGATATGCCATCTATAAATATATGAGCTTAAATAGCAGAACTGGGATTTCTGATGGCACCAGGGGAGGGGCCTCTAAAGTCTCACAGAAACATAGAAGAGTCTCAGCAACCTAGAAAATGAAGCATAATGGTCAAGCTAGTGCTAGAATCTGAGAATAATATCCATGAACCACAGGACCGAGGGACCATTGGTGACTCTCCAGATGAGCACAGTGCACCAACCTGGGGTAGGGCAGAGGCCCCACCCCTCCCACTACACCAGAGATGGAAGCCTGGTGTCAATCAGCCAATGGGAAGCCCTTGCTGTCCCTCCTGGATCCTGCTTCCATAGCAGCCAGTCTCCTGACCCTTCACCTCCACCCCCGTTTGCCCCTCTGTCCTTCTTCTGTTTGTAGGCAGTGACTCCACATCTTCTAAGCCATGGAGTCTTAAATAGAAGGAGCTGAATGTGGGGCATTGCATGCTAGTCGCCCGAACCTTGCAGGACTGCACTGTGTGACCCTCTCTTCAGAGTGGAGAAGCAGGGACGATGAGTGGGAAGCAGAGAGTTCTATCTACCGCATGGAACCACCTCAGACGAGCACCTGCTGGATGCTGGCACCTGGCCATAGACCTGCACAAATCCCCTGGCCTCTAGCGTGGGCCTGAGCGCCCTGCTCCAGTTGTACCCAGGTAGACAGTGATGGGCCAGAGGAAATTTGGAAACCGTGGATGAACACCAGGTCTGGGCAAATCTGGATGAGGATTCAAGGATGAAGACAGATAAAAAAAAAGAAACTATGGTACCAAGGGAATGGAATTTTACCAAAAAGACTCAGCATGAAAGCAAACATCTGAAATGTATAGAGTACAGAAAATGGAAGCAAATTATTTAAGAAAAATGTGTTTGCCATTTTCAAACAGAATGGACAGGGCAGTACTTCCATGAAGGGGAGGCAGGAAGCCTAGCAGAGGTGGGACAATGACAAGGAACAAAGTAGGCTGAGTGGGCACAGATGGAGACCAAGGAAGGACTGGCCGAGACAAGGGTGCCATACAACATCACGTCTGCTTTAATAAAGACCCACATGGCACACATGATCTGAAAACAGCCAAGCAGTTGTTTTCATTCTTGTTTTTGTTGTGGCAAAACAAGTGCACTGGCGTGATCTCAGCTCACTGCAACCTCCACCTCCCAGGTTCAAGTGATTCTCCTGCCTCAGCCTCCCTAGTAGCTGGAATTACAGGCATGTGCCACCACTCCTAATTTTTGTATCTGAAGAATTCAGCATGAGAGGACCTGAAATTCAGATTGGAGAAGATTAGACAAGGAGAGGGTAAGGCCAAGATGGCGGATGTGGAGGCAGGAAAAGTGAGCCACAGTTTTTGACTAATGTGCTTCCTCCAGAAAGCGGATTTGTAGACTGGAGGTACAAGCAAAGTTTTACAAAAGGAAACGTTTGTCAGCTGAATGATGCCTGGGCGTCCTGCACGAGAGGGCTCACTACATGGCATGCCAGAAGAATGGACGAAACCAGTACGCAGATGGGTTTGGTGGCATCCGTAAATTATGCAAATAAAATAAAAGCCATCACCTTGACAACATTATGCTAAGTGAAAGAAGACAGTCATAAAAAGCAATATGTTGTATGACTTCATTCATACAAATGTCTAGAGTAGACAACCCTACAGAGACAGAAAACAGATTAGTGGCCCTGAGGACAGGGAATGTGGAGTGACTGGGTACCGAGAACCAGCTCCGTTGGGAGACCCCCACCCAGGCAGGCTGAAGGCACTGAGAGACAGATACCCAGATAGCACAACAGAGTGGATCTATCCTGGGGACCAACCGCCTGAGAGCCTGAGGGGCTGACAGCTCTCCAGATTGAAGGCCCTGAGCAGAGATTGATCCACGTGTCTATTTGCTCTTTGACTGGTGATTCTCATTAATACACAGGTGTTCTCCATATATACATAACTCAGGAATATACCAGGTAGGCAGCTGTTACCCACCTACCTCTAATTACAAACTAAAATGTATCCTCTACAGGGAAGCCATGGCAGCAGGGGAAACGATGTTTCTGAACAACTGGGTGTGGGGTTTCTTTTTGGGGGATGAAAATGTTCTAGAATTAGATTGCGGTGATGGCTGCACAACTCTGTAGATACACTAAAAATACTCAAATGTAGACTTTTTTTTTTTTTTTTTTTTTTTTTGCAACAGAGTCTTGCTCAGTCACCCAGGCTCGAGTGCAATGAGCAATCTCAGCTCAATGCAGCCTCCGCCTCCGAGGTTCAAGTGATTCTCCTGCCTCAGCCTCCCGAGTAGCTGGGATTACAGGTATGTGCCACCACGCCTAATTTTTGTATTTGTAGTAGAGACGAGTAAAAAAATTTTTTTTAATTAAAAATAAATAAAAAAAATAAGGGGGGGCGGTCAGTGTTTCCAAAAAAAAGAGAGACAAGGTTTCACCATGTTGGTCAGGCTGTTCTCAAACTCCTGACCTCAAGTGATCTGCCCTCCTCAGCCTCCCAAAGTGGTGAAATTACAGGCGAGAGCCACCACGCCCAGCCCAACTGTAGACTTTAAATGAACAAAGCGAATTATATCTCAATAGAACCATTAAAAATATATTTTAAAAAGTCCTACAAGAAAACTGTCAGCGAAAACGAGAATGAAAACAACTACTTGACGGCAGATGAGTCTAATAAGCACAATGTCAACACCAAGGTTGGTAGACTGGCCACATCCTGGACACGGATGGACTGAGGCTTCACAGACACCCAGAGCGTGTCTCGCCCTCTCAGTCCTCTGGGCACCCCCAGGTCTCGTCACTTTGTGCTCTTCCAAGAGCGCAAGTCTCTGCTCCAGCTCTGCTGCCAGCAGGCTTTCCCACGGCCTCAGCTCCTCCCTGCCTCACAGCTCCAAGAGTGAGGTGAGGCAAATGGACATGGTAGGTGGAGTGGCAGTGCCACACACTGATTGGCAGCCCCTTGACAATGACACTGAGCCCAGCCTGCTCCTTCTGCTGAGCGCTGTCTTTAATTTAAACAAGGAAGCCTCCTGCAGAGGCTTGAAATGACTGTGAATTAAAAGCTCCTTCAAAAACCATACAGAGCGTTAGGTCTCACCTGGCTCCATGTACACAAGGGAGATTACCAAGGGGCATGTGTGCAGAGCCTCTTAGAGCCTTTTTGAGAACTGTATCATGATTCTCAGCAGAGATGGCTTATGCCCCAACCCCCGCAGCCAGCCTGACCTCACCTGGTGAACACACAGCATCAGGCAGCAAAATAACGGCACGCCACAGCAGAGTGTGAAACAGACTCGTATGTAGGCATCTTGTCAAGGTGCAGAGCCAGAAGCTCTGGGGAGGGGCTCAAGACTGGCTTTTCTAAGGAGTTCCTGGGTGAGGCTGATGACATTGATGCTGCTGATCCACAGAGGACTTTCAGATGAGTGAGGCTATGGACAGGCCACTGTCCTCCAGGGAAGGCCAGTGGCAGAGGTGTGGGATGGAGCCTTGGGAGTGGACAAATGGTAAGGATGCTAGGGCCAGTGAGCTGTGTATGTGAGAAGTCTCAGGGCAGCCTTGAGGAAGCAGGAACAGCTGCCGTACGTGGAAGCAAAGCTGTGCAGCATCAGGCAGGGCAGGCCGGTGGGTTGAAGAAGGCAGGCGTTGCTCTGCCATCTCTGGAGAGCCGGTGCCAGTTTTTGAGCATGGAGGTAATGAACAACACTTTCCCCTCTGTCACATTCACAGAAAATGAAAAAGACTGGAGTAGATGTAGACAAACCTTTAGCCGAAAGCAGACAAGCCCCAGAGTGACTTCGGCACAGATTTCAAAGCGGGGATCCTGGCGCACCAGTGACTCAAACTCATGGGACAGCTGGACGTGCTTGAAAGAGGAAAAGGAAAATCTGTTTTCCTCATGGCCACTTAATTCAGAATTTAACTACCTAAAAAACCTTATTAGACTGCACATCTGTAATTCATTTAGACTCTCTTGGCAATTCTCAAATGCTTGTGCCGTCCACTGACCAGCTGTTCCCAGGAAGGCTAAGAAACTCATTCCCTACCATGAGCAAAGGTCTAGTGTCTTCAGGGGAACATCGACTATCATTTTCTTCTATTAGTGGGACTATTCTTATCCCACCCACACTGTCTTTTACCATGTCAGACTAAAGACCGTGAGGAGGTATTTGAACATTCTGGAAGAGATGATGGCTAACGCCCATCAGGTTGCTCCTCTGTGCTTGTAGTGCCAGTGCTCACCGCTGCGACATCCTCAGGACAGCCAAAAATGCAGAGAATATGCTGATTATCCCCATTTTGCAGGTAAGAAAACAGGCTGGGAGAGGGAGAGCCACATGCCCAAGGTGCACCCAGAGGCTTTGGCTGAGCTGGGATTCTAAGCCTGATGGCTGCCATGGCGCTTGCTCCTCCTTGGCATCTGCCACCCAGAACTGGGCATCCTGTCCACTGTGTCACATTCAGAAATGGCCTTTCATTGATACACCGACTTTATTTCACTTCCAGATAGTTATAGAACTCAGAAGCTATTCAGATAGTATGTGACCCTAGGAGAAGGAGCCCTCTGTGGCATAGGCCCGAACCTTGCTCATTCTAAGCCCGTGTATCCAGCATGGCCCCCACGTTGCAGGTGCTGGGGAGGAAGCCGCGCCATCGCAGGCCCGAGTGGCTGGGATCTAAACACCTGTCATACGAGCGGTTCCTCATTCTGCCACCAGAGGGCGCCAAAGACCTCGGCCTCATGGGCGATCCCAAAGTCGGTTCCCGCCCAGGGAGACAGGCTTTGAGCACCGCTGGACTCTGCTCCTAAGGTAGACTTGGGTCCCCTTTCAGAAGGAAGTGGGGTGAGTTTTAAACAGGAGGCAGCATGATCACAACTAGTTGTCCTTGAGCTTAAAGATGTCATTATTGTGGAGAGATAAACCCCTCATGTTTTGGCTCTCTTTCCCCCCAAAAACTGAATTCGTCTCAAATGGGGAGAGGGGTCTTTCCTACTCATGAATTCATATACATACTCCTTTCCCAGTTCTCACCCCCAAACAGGTCCTCATAGTGCTCAGCAGCTCCTGGAACTGTCCTCACCAAAGCTTTGGGAGGTAGACAGTTCGTGGCATGTCCTAAGCATTCCGCAAAGCTTGCAAATGGATGCGCTTTTTTATATGCTGTGCCACAGAGGAGGCTGCTGGGGACACCTGCCCCTGTGCAGCTGGTTGGCTGGTTGTGAAGTGGCAACAGGACTTAAAATGAAGGGCTGTCACCAGCACTAAGGCTGAATATTGCAGGTGCGCTTGTTCCCATGAGGCCTGGGGACCTCTGTCCATCAAGATGAGGCCACAGCTTAGGAGGGACACCAGGATCGAGGGAGCCAGCAGAACAGCAGCTGGCCTTCTGCAGCTGGCTAAACGGGTGGCTCTAGCCAGGTCCTGCCGCATATTCAGGCCTCAGTTTCCTCAAATGTTATTTTTTTAAAATGCAGGGGAGACGGGCTTGGAGCTGATGAGCGGTTCTCAAATTTTAGTGCATAGCGAAGGTGTCTGGTTTGCTTGTTAAAACAGAGGTGACTGGGCCCCACCACAGGCCAGCACTGCTGCTCTGGAAGCATGTCTGAGAACCACTGGCCTAGGGAATATCTATCTTATTCTGGCAATTTGGGGAGACCGAAACACATTCATTATGTTCTCATGATTGCCATTGCTCAATGAACTTCATTCTTGGCTAGATGTGGCTAAACACAACCTATGTGATGTTTCTACTTTGACCATCTTCCTGGATCTGATACCCTGCAATCTTAACGAAAGTGACTTAATAGATCTTATAAATAACCTCATCTCAACAACCCAAACTACAGTCTGGTTCCCTTGCCATATATTTGCTTATTAAGACATTTGAAGGCCAGGCACAGTGGCTCATGTCTGTATAACCAGCACTTTGGGAGGCTGAGGCAGGTGGATCACCTGAGGTCAGGAAGTTCAAGACCAGCCTGACCAACATGGTAAAACCCGATCTTGACTTAAAATACAAAAATTAGCTGGGCATGGTGGCTCATGCCTGTAATCCCAGCTACTCAGGAGGCTGAGGCAGGAGGATTGCTTGAACCTGGGAGGCAGAGGTTGCAGTAGGCCAAGATGGAGCCATTGCACTCCAGCCTGGGCAACAAAAGCAAAACTCGGTCTCAAAATAAAATTTTTTTTGAATTTATTTCTAAAGTCCCAAAAGACCTCTGCAGTTTTACCCAGATAAATAATAAAAACAAAGTCACCTTGCGGATATAAGCCTGCAGTCCTTTGACCCCGTACATCCTAAATACAAACCACATTTTCAAAGAGCGAAATCTTCGGCCCAGCGGTATCTGCCAGTGCTGAAATGAAAGATGAAATGAAGCATCAGTGAAGAAGATATTAAAAGTTGGCTTCCTTTTCAGCTCACTGGCTCGCCTGTTTCTCTTAGAGGCAGCCAATTCCCTGGCGGCCACCCTGCTCCCTCTACCATGGCTGGTCTTGGATAGCAACGCCCATGGTGGTGTGGGCAGGGGCTTTCTTTGCAACTCTCTGAGAGAGAGGAGCACCGACAGGGACTGTTGACCTGGGAGCCTGCGATGTTCATTGTTTTCACTCAACAGATGTTTGTGGACATCACAGCAGGGCCAGACCCTGGGCTAAGCTCTGGGGTTCCATGGTGAACAAACAGGTTAAGAAACATGGTCCTGGCCCCTGTGAGCTCACCACCCAGCGGGGACAAAGGGGTGATTTTCATTGATCTCTTGCCTACGAGGAAGGAGGGACCCAGAACCCACTCTCATCTGCCACGTCTGCCCTGGTTGTTCTGGCACCGTTTTCTAGAGCAATACTGGTTGCCTTTTGGTCCCACTGATCACCATGGAGTGACCCCAGACCCCTCACCAGAAAACACAATGTGTGTCTCCGTGCTAGTGCTCCAGAAGCTTTCCCACTCCTTCCTCTCTTTTCCCCAGACCTTGTCAGCTGACTGGCCCCCACACGCTCTGAGGGATGGAGATGTGGTGAGGTGAGCAGGGAAGGACCGGGATGAGGGGGCTGCTGGAAGTAAGCATAGCAGCACTGTGTGGTCATCTTAACAGTCATATTCTATTTGAGCGACAAAGCAGACACTGAGGAGAGCTGAGCCAGCTCCCCACTGGGCCTGGGTGACACAGTGCAGCCAGGCGCGACACCCAAGTTCATCCAGGCCATCTGCGGGTGGGTTTGCTCAGCCGGAGTCCTGAATCCTGCACTGTTCTCAGTAGGAGGGCTCACAGGCAGTTTTTAAAGTGTGGATGAAGGCCAGGTGTGGTGGCTCACACCTGTAACCTCAGCACTTTGGGAAGCCAAGGCAGGTGGATCACCTGAGATCAGGAGTTCGAGATCAGCCTGATCAACATAGTAAAACCCCGTCTCTGCTAAAAATACAAAAGTCAGGCTGGTGTGGTGGTGTGGTGCATGCCTATAATCCCAGCTACTTTGGCAGTTGGGGCAGGACAATCACTTGAATCCAGGAGACAGAAGTTGCAGTGAGCCAAGATCGCGCCATTGCACTCCAGCCTGGGCAATAGAGTGAGACTCCATCTCTAAATATATAAGTAAAACAAAATGTGGATGGAATGAACGGACGGCAGCTGCTTTTGGACACAAGAGAAGCAGCGGAAGGGCCCAGTGCCAGGGTTCTGCAGGAGCTTCTCAGGTCAAAGGGACCCAACCTCAGACTCAGGCATTCAGCGTGGTTCCTCCCAGTTGTAAGCCAGCCCCTGCCAGGTGTGTTGACACATCATCTCCATTGAGCTTTCTAGCAGCACTGTAAACAGGGGTTCGGATCCCCACTTTCTTGGAGCGAAAGCAGGTGTGGAGAGTGACTTGTCCAATGTCACCGAGCCAGCATGAGGCATAGCCTGAGCCAAACCTGCACACACAGTTGTCTGCTAGTCAGCACTGAGTTTTCAAGCTGTTGGGATGCTCAAGAACTAAGCAACTTGTCTTTTTAGGAAATCTAAAAGAAGAATCCCTTACCACGCCACTAACTGACTGACTATCTATCAGACAGTAAAGCGATGCTTTCCTGCCACGGTTCAGCATGGGTGCTGCACTCCAAAATCATTTCTCGGCCGGTCAACCTCCTACAATTAAAATGTGATTTCATCTAACATTTGGAAAAATACCAAGGTAAACTTAACTTCTGTGGTCCCGGAGTGAAAATGCACACCATCTAATTGAATGCTCACTCAAATGTGGCTCAAAATGCTGTCATGATCTCTCCAGAGGCACTGTCCCCTCCCTCAATATGCTCCTGGGCACCTGCATTAGATGAGAAGACCATGAGCCTTGTGGGCTGCGGTCCCTGTGGACCCAGCCTCACCTCCTGCCAGACTGCGTTCCCAGAGGAAAGGAACACTGTCTCATTTGCCATTTTATTCCCCGCCCCAAGCCCAGCACCTGGCAGGGCTCAGAGCGGCCAGCCCACATCCTGTGGAAGATTGTTGATGGACGCACTTAAACAAATCAGGAGAAAACCCCATTTGACCCTGACTCATGGGTCCAGCTAAAAGGATTCTGCACGTAGAAGACAATTCGTATTTGACGCTTCCCAGGCATCAAAATGAGCTATTTCCTGGTACTTTTTCCTCCACAATTGATCATTTTTAAACCTGTATTTTGTCCCACTTTTCATAAGTCATCATCATCTTCCAGAAGACGCAATTTACTCATCCAAATAGCAGGCAGGGCTGCGTGGCTCAGTGGCCTGTGACCCAGGTCCGTGGTCAAATCTTTCAATAGGTTCAGCAAACGTTTTAACTTTTCTGAACCTCTGTCTCCTCCCCTGTGAAATAGGCATAATGATGCTCATTTGGCCCAGGACTGTGCAAATTGGAGGCAAATGGTGCTATCTTACATCTTCAGCGTGCCATTCACCATCAGAAAGAACACAGAGCACCCTTGCCACACCTGGCATCCTGAACAGCCTTCTCCTGGGGCTAACACTCCAATCTCGTGCCCTCATTCACTTGCGGAGGACAGAACTACCAGCGCCTGCTCATCCTTTTCATCTCACCCCACACGCTCCCACTGGCCTGGTAGGGAGCCCCCTGTCCAGGGGTCTTCTCCTTTAGCCTGATGGCTCTGACAGCCTTAGGTTTGGGTTTCCGACCTCTTTAAACAAAATGAGAATGTCTATGATGTTCCTTCCCATTCCCTGCTGAGTCCAGCAAAGCAAATGATCTGGGGACATTTGCCTGGAATTCACATTACAGGTGGGAATCATAGAGGAGCCTGAGAGGTGCACATGAGCAGAGAGGGAAAGAGGTCAGTGCACTGTAGCTAAAATAGCGGCACAGAGAAGATGCTGGGAAATACGGTCAGGGACCTCCCTGGGTGGTGGCAGATGGACAGGGTCCGGTGACAGGCTGTGACACTTGTGCCTGCACCCAGGGTTAGAAAGAGCAAAGCTGGGGTGAGAGGTGCCCCTTGAGCTCTGCATGCCAGGGCCCCTGAGGCTGCTCCCACACTCACACCTGGCCAACTTGCGTGTGCCTTCTCAGTGGCTGCCCAGGGCTGTCCCCACATGGCCACTCCTGCTTCCTGGGGCTGATGTGCTGAGGCCTCATGCCTGCACCTCGCGTTTAGAAGCCCCTCTGCTCCAGAACAGCTTCCACCCTCTGCATTCCATCTTTCATAAGGTTCATTCCTTTGTCCCCTCATCAGCCAGGAAATATTGGTTGTGAACATGTGATGCGCCATCTCCATCTCTCTCCAGGGACACAGTAGCACAGAAGGCCAATTGCCATGGAGGGCCTCCCAAGCCTGCTGGACACCAGTGGGGCTGGGCTGCTGTGGTGCTTCCCACCTGCCTAGGTTCCTTTAGAAGCAAGAGGCAGCCAAACAAGAGCTGTCCGCACACTGCTCCTGACTCAGGCGCTGCCAGCTATGGTGCCAGGGTCCTCAGCATCATCGCCTGACACAAGCAGCAAGAGGCAATCTGGCGGGCAGAGGACCAGCTAAGGACCTGAGGCATGTCCTCTTGAGCCACAAACGGGCAGCCTGGAGGATCGAGGTGTCTCAGGTGTTTCAGAACAGACATCAGGGCCTGCATGGTCTGCACCTCTGTCTCCCTCAATGGCTGGGAGTCCTGGAGGCGGCTTTGGGCCTCACTCATCTCTGAGCAGCTGCAGGAGCAGCTCATAGCTCCTGGATGGAGAGGGAGTGCCAGTCAAGGGGCTGCCTTGAGATGGGGTGAAAGAGATCCAGGTCTCACAGCAGGACCCACAGAGTTGGGGGTACAGGGGCTGCTCCAAGGGTGCTTTGAAAGTAGGGCTGGAGCACAGGTTGCTGAGGCTTGACCTTTCCTTAACCGAGGCCAACACCTTTCATTAAGCTAGTAGAGATAACTAGCAGAGATAACTAGTTGAAGTAACAGAAGGACAAATGCTTTCCAAAGAACGCATGGCCCATCAAGGCAAGGTGAATGCTGGGTTCAAGTCTTCTGGATTCGCAGTGGGGAAAGGGGGTGCGGCTTGAGGTGCCGGGGCGAATGAGGCCCAGCTCTAAGGACAGAAGGGGACGTAAAGACAGGGATCGGACTCTTTCCTCACCCCATGAAGGACAGGGACTGGTGGCGGAGGGAGTAGGATGAAGAGCGTGGGGTTGGGGAGAAACCTCCTGAGGACCAGGAGGGCCCTGGTTGATGCAGAAAAACAGCCTGGGAAAACCCCAGGAGAGCCCTGCCACCTCCTTGGTTCTGCAGGCGGTTGCCAGTACAGATCTGTGATTCTCGATGAACAGTAGAAACTGTCTGAGGAGGTCCTGTTCCCTGAGCTGCTAGATGCGGGCAGAACTGATATGGTTCTTGTCTTGGGCAATGTAACATAAACCAGCATTTCTGGGGATGGTGCCCCAGGCCTTTGAAAGACAGTGCCAAATGTATTAAATAGGACGTTGGTTCCTAGAAGACTTGTTAGTCAATACGGAGTTTTGTTTGTTTGTTTGTTTGTTTGTTTGAGATGGAGTCTTGCCCTGTCGCCCAGGATAGAATGCAGTGGCACCATCTCAGCTCACTGCAACCTCCACCTCCCGAGTTCAAGCAATTCTTCCACCTCAGCCTCCCGAGGAGCTGGGATTATAGGTGCACACCACCATGTCCAGCTAATTTATGTATTTTTTTTTTAGTAGAGACAGGGTTTCACCTTGTTGGCCAGGCTGGTCTTGAACTCCTGACCTTGTGATCCACCCACCTCGGCCTCCCAAAGTGCTGAAATTACAGGCGTGAGCCACCGTGCCCGCCCATGAACATGGAGTTTTCAGCAAAGCCAGGTATTTTATGTGTCATGTGACATGGTGTCAGGCCTTTTTTCTAATGATATCTAAGCTGGGAAGGAACGACATTAAATAATAATAAAAGGCATGAAGTGTTCGTGCCTGTGCCCGTCACCCCATTTTCAGTCTCATGCAGCAGGAAACAGCTCATCAACAGCAGAAAGCTGGATGTGCCAGATGTCCACTGCACAGTCATTTAGGGAAGCAAGGAACTTTCCCAGCGAAGTAGTTAAATAACAGGGAAATAACCATACCACATACCATGGGGTTCTGTGTGGCCTTTCTGTACCTACTAAGGCTGTGGAGGAGTGGAGAAGCATCGCAACTTTAGTTTCAGTGCCATGAGAACCAGCTGCAGTGTGGTCAGTGCAGCACGTGGCCCTCGTGCAACATGAAGTCTGAGAAAGGCCACGAACGAGAGGAGGAGGAGGACACACAGGCCATGGCAGTGTGAGGATGCCAGGTCAGGCTGAGCCGGTCCTCTAGTTGTTTTTAATATTATTGTCATATTTTTCCTTCAATAATAACTTTCTAGGCAGGGCGCGGTGGCTCACACCTGTAATCCCAACACTTTGGGAAGCCGAGGCGGGCAGATCAAGAGGTCAGGAGGTTCAGATCATCCTGGCCAACAAGGTGAAACCCCATCTCTACTAAAAATACAAAAAAAAAAATAGCTGGGCATGATGGCGCACCCCTGTAGTCCCGGCTCCTCGGGAGCCTGAGGCTGGAGAATTGCTTGAATCCAGAAGGCAGAGATTGCAATGAGCCAAGATTGCGCCACTGCACTCCAGCCTGGGTGACACTGTGAGCCTCTGTCTCAAAAATAATAATAATAATAATAATAATAACTTTCTAAAAGATAAGTCAGATTGTCAATGGGGATTGATATAAGAGTTTTAAATGGCATCATCCACGGGTCTTCCCACTGTGCCCTTATGCTTACGTGCACACACTCTGGCCTTTCTCCCTAGGTGTGGAGCTGGGTGGTCCCTTGAACCAGCCTTGATGGCTTGGGAAGGTTTACTGGTGCACCCCACCTCCTGGCTGACAGCTATCACAGGAAGAAGGAAAGCTGCCTATGCCTTTGAGGGGCAGCGGCTGCTGGGTCACTATCACACAGGCTGCTGACAATGTTTGTTCCAATAGCACTGACACACACACCTCTATTGGGAAATGGCAGCCCCTGCTTTGATGATGTCTGGTGCCCACCACATCTGACCAGAAAGAACTGGACACAGGTCTTTTTTTTTTTTTTTTTGAAATGGAGTGTCACTCTATCACTCAGTCTGGAGTGCAGTGGTGTGATATTGGCTCACTGCAACCTTTGCCTCCCGGTTCCATCGATTCTCCAGCCTCAGCCTCCTGAGTAGCTGGGATTACAGGTGCCTGCCACTACGCCAGAACGGTTTTTGTATTTTTAGCACAGATGGGATTTCACCAAGTTGGCCAGGCTGGTCTCGAACTCCCAACCTCAGGTAATCCACCCACCTCGGCCTCCCAAAGTGCTGGGATTACAGGCATGAGCCATCGTGCCCAGCCACAGATCATCTCTTAATGGCAGAAGACAGCCAGCTCTGTGGCTACACCTCTCTCCCCACTGAGTATCACCCTACCCCTTGGGTTCTATTTTTTTGATAAGCCTTGCAGCACTGCCTTTGGTTACAAATTCCTTTCCAGACTAACACTAGGACAACGTGGCATTTTTGAAGTATGCCTCATTCAACACTTCTGGCAAATAAAAAGGAGAGAGGACCAATGCATTTGAGACCAGGCTGTCGCGATTACTGGCCCCACCTGGGAGCTTTTTACGTTTCCCAACTCTTCACTCTACCACTGCCCCTATCTGTGCAGCCCCAGGCACACAGCAGTCCAGGGCAGTGGGGAACTTTCCTTCCAGAGGAATGGGGGCAGAGGCTCCTTCTCCATCCCCAGGAGCGAAGTCCAGGTTTTGTCCTCCTCACCTGAGACCTCTGACTGGGGGACTCAGCAGAGCTGCCCACCACCTGGCAGGATCCCACTAATTTGTCAGTTAGGACTCAGTTAGAAGGTGCCCACCAGTGCTAATCATGAGAGTGGGGGAGGAGACGCGTGACAGCCGCAGAGGCCCCCAGGACTCCATTGGCGTTTGAGATTACAGTGGAATCTCTCACTTACCCGGTAGTCAGTGATAAATCCTGGAGAAAAGAGAAAGAAAAAGAAAAAAGAAACTGTTAGACAGATTTGTTGATCACACGCTAATCCTTTTCATCTTCCAGATAAATTTCTTGTGTCTTCTAAGCCAGAAATAAAACTGCCTAAAGGCTGGATCTGGGTGTTCTTTGTGGCACTTCCCAGGGTAACATATTCAAGGGGAGTCCCCTGAGAACGGGATGCCCAAAACACAAATCGGAAATGTTGCACTCTTAATAGACCCCCATTTGTTTTGCTTTCTGCAGTTACATAGCATGAACATCTGAGGTTTCATCTAGAGCCCAGTAGAGAGTTAACATTCAGATCACGTAAATTGTCCATCACTCATTTATTCATGCATGGGAAGGTGAATGTGTGATATATGGAGTGATGAGAATATTTTCAAAAGAAGAGAATGAAACTCTTGGTAGGAGTATTCATCTCTGTATCCGTGGATCTTAGCAGATCTTAGTTCAGTATCTGGGACAGAGCAGAGACTCAGTGAGTATCTGTTGAGTCAATTTTAATATCCAGGATTCATTGGCTCCACATTGGTTATGAAAAATGGTTGATTTGCCTTTGAGCCTCCCCTCATGCCTAAAGAATCCTGGATGTGGGCTCATCGATGGGAGTTTCCATTAATACAAGTGATCCTGCACAAGGCATCAGGTGAGGATGATGACAACATGCTGCAATCCTGCTGCACAGATCTGTGGAGAAGGGAGTCTCTTGCTCTGAGAGAAGATCCACGAATGTGGGCTGGACCAGGCACATCGTTGTCCCCTACTTCCCCTGTCAACAGGGGCTGTGCCAGGGCCATAGCAGGCCCTGGCCATGCTCAGCTGGGACAAGCTGTTCACCTAATACAACCCATGCCCCACCCTGCACTTCCTCCACTGCACAGGAGTGTCTACGTTGTACTTACAAGAACATCTGAAGTCACCACTTGGTATCATTCCCTGACTGCCATCTGGCTGCCAGGAGAAAATAGGTATTTTCTCCATTAGCATAAAAAGTGGCAGTGCTGGGAGGAGATGCAGGACCTCCACCCCCTATTTTATGAATGACCCTGAGACGGAGGCCCAAAGCCACACAGCCTATCTCAACCCATAACCAGTACTCTCCTTTATGCCATGCAGCCTCTCATTAGTAAGGGAGCTTGCTGTACAAACATATCAGTAGCAGCATTCTACAATGATTCACAGAGACCAGTGCAAATGAAACAACAGCACCCAACAGAGTGCATGCAGGCGGCACTCAGTAAGAAATTGTCGAGGCTGGGTCAGTGGCTCACACCCTTCTAACCTGAGACCTCCCACTGGGGGGCTCAGCAGAGCTGCCTGCACCTGGCAGGACCCCAGTAATTTGTCAGTTAGGACCCAGTTAAAAGGTGCGCACTAGTGCGTGCTGATCATGAGAATGGGGGAGGAGATGTGTGACAGCCATGGAAACCCAGCACTTTGGGAGGCCAAGGCAGGCAAATTGCTCAAGCTCAGGAGTTCAAGACCAGCCTGGGCAACATAGTTAAACCCCATCACTTCCAAAAAAAAATACAAAAAATTATCTGGGCCTTGCGCTGCAAGTCTGTTGTCCTAGCTACTTGAGAGGCTGAGGTGGGAGGATCACTTGAGCCTGGCAGGTGGAGGCTATAATGAGCCAAGGTTGTACTGCTGTACTCCAGCTTGGGTGACAGAGCGAGACCCTGTCTCCAAAAAGAAAAAAAATGTGAAACAATCAGATGATTGTCATGAATGAAAATGAGGGAATGCCATACCTTTTTAATTTCCATTACTGTACCATCTGATATGGTAGCTACTAGCCACATGCGGCTGTTGACATTTAAATGTAAGTAAATTAAAACTAAAGAAAATTAAACTTCAGTTCTGCAACAGACGAGCCACATTTCAAGCACTCAGTAGCCACATGTGGACTGGTGGCTGCCATATTGGGTGGTGCAGAATTATAGATTTCCCTCACTGCAGAAACTTCTACAGGACAGAGAAACTAGAGGCTCTCAGTAGAAGAATTCAGATACAGTGTCTAATTAGTTCAAGTTCCTATCTGCTTCTCCATGAATCTGCTTCCTCATGGACGAGTGAAGAACTGGCCCAATTTAGAAGCTTCCTTGCATAATTCTTTACTGTTAACATAAAAAATGGCAAACCTCTTAGCCAGCAATTTCCTCTGACAATGATTTTACTTGAACTGTGGACTACTTAATAGGTCTTAGGTGCCTCGTAAGACATAAAACTTCATGAGATACATGTGGGAAGGGCAGCTTGTAAATTGGTAATTGTTAAGTGGTGCATGCAGAGTTAAAACAATGCATCAAACAAGACTGGTAAGAAATACAGCAACATATTAGCAACATTTGCATTTGAGTGGTGGGATTACGGGCATTTTCTGGCCCAGCATTGACTCTGTTTTCCAAATGTACATCTTTAGTAATAAAGGACACATCTTCAAAGCCTACGTGACTAGTGTAACCACTTTCCCCCCTCACCAGCATTATGACAGAATTTTCAGTTATCAAAAAAAATTTTTTTGCTTATTTTGGTTCTAGTTCAGTGCCTACCATTAATTGGCCAGATACACTGCCCACCTTAAATGAGATGACATAGATGAAGTGCAAAAGCTAAGAATTATGCATTCCCTGCTGTGGCTCTGGAGCAGTCTGTGTCCCCCGATGCCACTTGATAACTGCCCGCTGGTCCCCTCCCTGCTAGACTTTGCAGGCAGGTGCTGAGCCTCCTTGGCTGTCACCAGCACCAGGCCTACTGACCAGATGACTTAGGCGTGCCTTTGTGTGCTGATCAGAGCCTGGCTTCATCTTATTTTCTCTTCCCTCACCAACCCTACTCAGCCTCCTTCCTTTACTTTGCTTTCTTTTGGTGTTGGTGGAAAGTGATGCAAAGCCTTTTTGTAATGACATAAAATTATTTTATTAAAGATGTTTCCTTGTCTGCAGGAGGTGTGCACGCCCATGTTAATATCCCCTGGCTGTGCCCACCTGCCCCTGCTCCTGCACTGGGCCCAGAAGGTTCTCGGTGCTTCTAGAGTGGAAGCGTCCCCCAGGGAGCCACCCCAGGCCTCTTAACCAACCCACAGGGAATAGGCTGCGAGGGCAAATCTACAGAGAACCCGGCTCCTCTGCCGGAGCCTCCTTGGACATGGACAGTCTTCCCCTAACTCCCAGGCACCTCCAGGGCAGCTCTGAGGGGAATAAGACCAGAAACAGTCCACAGACAGCAAGCTCACAGCTTACCTGAATCCTGATGACTGTGCTTCAGGTAAGTGGGGTCCAGTCTAAAGGCTCCAGTTAGGTCTGCTCTCTTTTTCACCCTGGTTTTAGAGAACAAATGATAGGGCTGGTAACTAAGCACCCTAGACTCGACCCTCTCCTGACCTGGCTCAGCTCAGGCACCTGATTCTGGCCCTGCCCTAAACACCACTCCACCTTCACTCCCTGTCTCTGCTCCAAGTACCCGGGGAGGGAGTCTTAGAATAAAATATAAGTATTTGGTCTTTGTTGCTGGTTCCTCGTACACAGCTCCTAAAACCCTTGAGATCTCCCAGTGATAGGAGTGTGTTTTGCATGTTAATAAGACAACTGGGGGCTGGGGTCTCCTCGACGGCTTCCAATCTCCAGGGAGGGTAGGGGCTGGAGATGAGTTGGCCAGTGATTTAACCAATCATCCCCACTGAATGAAACTCCATTAAAAACTCCTAAGTGGCAGGGTTGGAGAGCTTCTGGGTTGGTAAATGGTTCACAATGCCAGGATGGTGGCATACATAGAGAGGGCACAGAAGCCATGTGACTTACCACCCCACCCGCACCTTGCCTTGTGCAGTTCTTCGCTTGTACTCTTTATAACCTGTAAACCTAAGCAAAATGCTTCTTTTGAATTCCGTGAGTCGGTCTAGTAAGTTATTGAACCTGGCGCAGGGGTTATGGGAACCCCCCGACTTTGTAGCCATGGTGGACAGAGGTGTGGGTAACCCGGAGACCCAACATTCAGGCTTGTGAGACTGAGCCCTTAACCCTGTAGAGTCTGACACTACATCGGGGTAGTTACAGTCAGAATAGGGGCGAGTTTAGGACACCCAGCTGGTGTCTGCAGAGTTGGAGAATTGGTGTCAAGAGGGAAAACCACACAGGTCAGCTTTTGCTCCTCTCTTTCCAGGGACTGCACAGTGCCCGGCCCTGCTAGAATCAGTATGTGTGTGGGGGGTGCAAATCCCGAGGGCTAATGAGCGAGAAGCCAGGATGCCCCGGGCTGCAGACGGGGGTCCTCTTCCACCTGTCTGCACACGGCACACTCACATTGGTAGTCATTCTGCATAACTCCCACCCAAACTCTCACTGGGCTGGGCTTTGAAGGGCCTGTGCTTTACGGTAATTGCCATTGCTCTGCTTCATTGGCAGGGTGGTGACACCATCGCAAAGCAATTTTGTGGCAGATAAAGTATCCTAAGGGCAAACTAGAGAAGAAATGTTAATCTGACAGTAGTTTAGGCTTAAAAAGAAATATAATGTGAGAGTCCCTTGAAAGACAGAACCCAGCGAGCATGAAATTGGATGCTGGAATGTGGCTTACCAAGGAAGTGAGAGAGAGGCTGGATTTACCTGTCAAATATCATTGACGCTTTTTTTTTTTTTAAGGTTAAAGACACACAAGGTCAGTATGGATAATAAGCTGAATAGTGTATACTCTTTCTTTGACTTGTGGAAGAAAATCGATGGCACCTAATTTTGTGTGTGTATGGGAATTTTCCTGCATCACCGGCATTTTATGGGGAGCCACTGGTTGCAGTGGGGTGGGGGGACGCATGGTCCTTTGGGTCTCTCTGCATTAGAGAAAGCTCTGTGCCTAGCCTTAAAGAGAGGGGACCAAAAGGGATGTGAATACCTATGGCTATCAGTAGAACTCTGCCCTTTGTTCACGAAGACCACTTTCCCTTCTCATTTTTTTAATTTAAAATATTTTGCACTAATTAAAGCCATACAAAAAGATGTAAAGAATAAATCACCACCCCCTGCTTATGAAATAAAACTTAAATTATAGGTATTAATGAAAGTTACATATTCCTGCCCCTCCCCCGCTTCCTCTCCCTACCCCACACAAGAGGCCGCAAGGCTGATGTTGGGCTCCTATTCTTACGTAGTTCTACAAAATTTTCTCTCCAAATCCCTAAGCAATCTACATTATTTCACACACTGCTAAACATACCATAACATAAACTTAAGTCATATTATCATAACTTCTATGCATGTTTCTATAATTTGCTTTTTTAATCCAAAAATAGACCTATGAGTTTCACATTCATTCATGCACAGAGCTCTTACTCAGTCATTTGTATGACCTCATGGGGGTTTAGTGCATGCGCATATCCCAATCCATTCATCCTATTATTTCCCATTTATTGATAGGCAAACTACACTGCTGTGAACACAGGACCATCCCTGTGCATACCTCCTGGAGCCCCTAGCGGCAGCGCCCATCAGCCATATATCTGCCAATGGAATAGCACGAGGTGAGCTACGTTCAGGCTACAGGAAAACATCTATAGCCCTACTCAGTAGCACCAAATCAGTCTCCGCAATGAGAGAGCTCCTCTTCTCCCATATCCCGGCCAACGTTTAGTATGAAGAGACTATTGTCAACAACCTGTAGTGTTTCACTGGGATTTCCATTTACATTTCTTATTACTAAGGGGGGTCAGTAACTTCACATTTATTAAGCACATCTGTTTCCTCCTTGGTAAATGATTTTTTGTTCATGTTTCTATTAGATTACTTATCTTCGTCATATTGAACTGCAACGATTCTGTAAATATTGGGAGCCTTCATTGGAATGTGTATGGCCTGTTTCTGGCTCTCTTAGCCTTCTCATCTGCTCTACCTGTCTGTGCCCACACTCAGCTACATGCGCTCATCATGGTTGCTTTACACACACATTGATATTTGAAGAGGCAACTTCCTCACTACATTTTTTTTCACAATTATCTTGGCTATTCTTGCCCCACATAAATATTATGCCAGCCAGGATATTTATTAGAACGGTGCTGAAGTCTAATATTGAGTCTTCCTCTTTATGAATGTATCAGTCCACTTAGTTATGACTTCTTTAACGACTTCCAAAAAATCGTAGACTTTTCTCCATATAAATCTGAACAGGTTTTGATATGTTTGTTCACAGTAACCTTATATATTTACTTGCTATTATAAAGAGTATTCCTCATGAAAACATTAGACTTACTATTTAATATAGATGTAAAAAAAATGCAACCTTAAAAATGTTAGTGTGTCTAGACATCTTGCTGGGTTCTTTTATTAATAATACTTTGAGGATTCTCTTTTTATTGTGGTTACATCATCTGACAATGATGAGAGTTTTATGTCTTCCATTCTGATCCTTACACGTTTACTTCTTTATCTTTTTTTTTACTACGGAGGTTAGGAAAACCCAATGTTGAACAGAAGTGGAGATTATTTTTTCCTGATTTTAAGGGGAGTGCTTCTAATATTTCACTGTTTAGTATAAGTTCACTATGATTTTGGTAGTTAACTTTTATCAGATTAAGAAAGTTCTCTACTGTTCCTATTTTACTAAGACGTTTTGTCCTGAACTGTTGTTGACTTTTATCTAATGTTTTTTCGGCATCTAATGTGATAACTTTTTTCTCCTTCACTGCTAACATGGTGAATGGCATTTGAAAATCTTCTAATATTGAAACATCCTGGCATATGCTTATTAAACACAGTTTGGTCATGGCATACTATATTTTTAAAAATATCATTGGATTTTATTTGTGAATTTTGACTTAGAATTTTGACATTTAAGTTTGTGAGATTGTTTTATAGTTTTTCTGTCTCAGCTTCTCATTTGGTTTTAGAATCAAATTTAGACTGGCTTCATGATATAAGAGGCAGTGTGGCCTCTTTTGCTGTTCTCTGTGAATTACACTTATGATTGGACTGATAAGTTTCTGCAGTTTAGAATAATCACTGTTTAAGAATTTAGGTAATTCTGTTGTATGAAAATTTAACTGTTGACACATTGTATTAGCAATAAGATTTTTCAGGTTTTCCATTTACTCTTGAGTTAGTTTTGGTATCATGTTTTGTTGCAGTTATTGTATATATGTGTTTATGGGCAATTCTTGGCATGATGTTATGCATAATGCCCCCTTACTATTTTGGGAACTCTCTGAAGTATCTGTAATTATGCCTTTTTTTATTTTCTACTATAGGTTATCTGTGTCTTCTCTTTATTTTATTTTATTTTTTTGAGACCGAGTCTCGCTCTGTTGCCAGGCTGGAGTGCAGTGGTGCAATCTCGGCTCACTGCAATCTCTGCCTCCCGGGTTCAAGAAATTCTCCTGCCTCAGCCTCCCAGAGTGCTGGGACCACAGGCGCATGCCACCACGCCCGGCTAATTTTTGTATTTTTAGTAGAGATGGGGTTTCACCGTGTTAGCCAGGATGGTCTCGATCTCCTGACCTCAAGATCCGCCCGCCTCAGCCTCCCAAAGTGCTGGGATTACAGGTGTAAGCTACGATGCCCAGCCTCTTCTCTTTATTTTTGACCCATCTTTCCAGAGGTTGTTTATGTAATTAGGCAGGCCAACTAACAACATCTGGCTTTGTCGATCCTCTCTGCTGGGTCATTTTTGTGTATTTTGTTACACTTCTTAACTCTTACTGTTTTCTTCCTTTTACTTTTGAAAGGTTTATTTTGTTGCTGCTTTCTAGCTTAATTTTGATACTTAGCTTACAATTTTCTGGCTTTCCTCTTTTCAATTGAAGTCTGTTTTGTAGGTGCTGCATTAGCTGTGCGTCTTTTTATCCAGTTCTCAGTATTTGCAGTTCCCCATTATACTTTATTCATTGGCCCATGTTTCCAATGGGCCTGTGGTAGTCTCCTCTGCAATATTTAGGTGCTAAATTTGCATTTCCTGGTAAGATTTAATGGATATTATAAAGAGAAAGAATTTTATGAAAACAGGTGTGCATGCGTACTTGAGGACATACATGGGTGCACGCATGCATGCACACACACACAGAAACATGCTTTTGTGGCACCAAAGTCACCTCACATGGTGACTGCACCTGCATGGGCCTCTTGGTGAGGAAAGCCTCTCTCTGTAACCAGCCACACTTCTAGGAGATCAGGCAAAGGACCCCTGCATTGGGTTAAAAGCCTGGCTTCTTAAGTTTTCTTTTTTAAAAAATCTGCAACACTACATACTGCTCACTGAATGAGCACTCATGTTACCTCCTGGTGCCAATAACATCCATAAAACTTTCAAGATACTAAAGGGTTCCCAGACCTAAGTGCAAAGAAGCCAAAAAGATACGTAGAAAACTATCCACTAAGACTTTTAAAACAAGTTCTAGAATCAAGTCTTAATGACGACTAGAATGATTAAAACTGTTTTAAAGAAACAGAATTTTTAAAAACCTCCCAATGTAACAGAAGTGTACAAACACTATAAAATAATTCGTGGCAAAATTTAACTTTGTTGGAGAAAAACAGGATACTATATGCCTTTGGTGTGTATGGAATTTGAGTCTTTCTTTGGAGATCTGAAATTAAAGAGCAAATAAGCTCTGGATAGAATGACTCACATTTACATATAAAAGATTCAAAATACCAAATGAACAATACAAAGCTTATGAACAGAATAATGAATTCATTATGAAATGTATTTACTAGGCTTATAATGATTGCCAGTTTTAGAAACTTCAATTATTTTGTCTGTTTCAATATTTAAAGAGTACAACCAAAGTGTTTATGTTAAATTATGGACTAACCATTAGTACAATTTCATTAAACAAAAGAGAAACACTTCTAATTTTAAGAAGTACAAAAAAAAAACAGTGAAAGCAATAAAAAAAATCCATTTATGTGTTGTTCATTGAATTAGTGAAATTTTAAAAGACACTCTAAAAATTCACCACTTAGAATTTTTTTGCTTAAACTCTTAGGAATCTAGAGGAATATCTGTCCTTTTGTGAATTCTGGTTCTTACAAGTGTCCTTATTATCTGTATTCTATTGTGTTAAGGCAGATCACATTACTGTATTCATCTCTTAGACTGTCAAAATATTTATTTTTATTTCCTGATAACTGGACAGTGCAAAAAAGCCTCTGAGTAGATTCTCAGCCCTCACTCTCCCCACTCCCTGTTACCACATTAAAAGGCACCATTGGCTAATAGGCAGGGGAAGCCAACCTTGACCAAGCATGATTAGTGGCTCCTACCTCTTAGGTGGGATAATAATAATATTGTCCAAAAAAAAGCTCATGAACAGAATAATGAATTCATTATGTAGTGTATTTGCTGTGCTTCTAATGATTGCCAGTTTAATGTAGCGGTGTCTAGAGGAAGGGATGCTGCTGTCCACCTACTTGTCTTTTGCTCTGAGGCTGTACATTCTGGGCTAAAATTCAAGACTACTTCCAGTGTTTACAGTGAAAATTGAGTCAATAATAGCTTGAACAAAAGTAACCCGGATTTTGGCTCACGTACACCAAAAAAACAGCTCTCATTCTCCAGCTTCTATATCCGTAAGAAATGATTCCAGTGTGTTCTATGTGCATCTTTTTGCTTGTACGTGTGTTTGTAACATGTAAATTGCTTGCATGCGTGCACTCTTGGTTTGCATACTGTCAGATACAGCACAGGCCACTGTGTCAGCAATGCAAGGTGAAAACTGTCCACTGTGGAACAAAAAAAAATAAAATTCTTTGGTGGTAAGAAAAATGGAGAAGTGGGTGTTTGGGTGTAGTGGATCAAATGAAACTGTAAGTTTCATAGGAATCAAATAAACAAATCATTAATATTATGGAGTTTAAAATAACCTGACCTGGTTTAAATCCTTAGATATGGGGCTTATGGCTTTAACTAGTGATTTCTTATGAGTGCTGTTATGGACCAAATTATGTCCCCCTTCATCCACATTCATATGTTGAAATTTCAGCTCCCAGGACCTCAGAATGTGACTGACTGTATTTAAAGATAAGGTCTTTAGGAGGTGATTTAGTTAAAATGAGGTCAGATGGTGGGGACTTTGAAACGAAAATAAAAACTTGGGACCCCAATTCACTCTGCCAAAAAGAAAAATTAAGCTCAAAGCTGAGTCACACAAGGAGTTGGCTTTCTTTTTGTTCCTAAGTAAAGAGCTAGAGAAAAAAGGTAAAATATCTCCACAGGTGGCTACTCTTAAGTTCGCCTGATCGTGTTGTTAAGTGGCATTTTACTGAGTGGGAGACGGGTACGTAATTGACGATTCCCCTGCCTGCTCCCTTTCTCTCACAACACGTGGATTACCACACCCTCCCTCTTTCCCCTGCAGACTACTTTTAATAGTCTAAAGTAGGGAAAAGAACATTTTTGAAAACAGGCAAATGAAAAATTTTAAATGTATGAGATCTGCCTCTGTCTGGGTCTGTTGTGTCTATTTGTTTATATGTATCATGTGGAAATAATATTTCACCTCCAATTATATGAAAGCGCTCTAATTAACTGGCTTAAAGAAAAGTAAGTTTTTATCAGACTAATAGAAACTAGCTCAGAGACTTTTCTGTTCACATAGTTTTAGTAATCTTTGGTAAGATTAATTTGGTAAATTTAGTCTCAAAACTCTCTCCAGTAATTTGAAAACATAAAGTCATATTATATTAAATTAAGTAATCCTTGATTTTTCACTGAGAATTAGGATTAGTAGTATATAGTAAGATGTATTTTTGGTGAAGTTTATTAAAAAATAAGAATGTGTTTTTTGCTTTGGAAAATATAATTTTTCTAGTTTAGAAGACCTTTCTACTGGTGTTGAGATAAAAAGCACTGTTTCTATCCAACCATTTTTTTTTGTAAACTGATAGTGTGTATTGATATATCATGGCTAGAGTTCTGAAGTAAAAGCTATAGGATCTTTAGTTGCATGACTGTTTATGTATACATACTTGTGTTTCATTATGTGTTGTGGTCACAAGGTACCAAATTGGCTTAAAAATAAAGGAGTACTCGGGCCAGGCACGGTGGCTCATGCCTGTAATCCCAGCACTTTGGGAGACTGAGGCGGGTGGATCACAAGGTCAAGAGATCACGACCATCCTGGCCAACATGGTGGAACCCCATCTCTACTAAAAAAAAATGCAAAAATTAGCTGGGTGTGGGGGCGTGCACCTGTAGTCCCAGCTACTTGGGAGGCTGAGGCAGGAGAATAGCTTGAACCCAGGAGGTGGAGATTGCAGTGAGCCAAGATTGTGCCACTGCACTCCAGCCTGGCACCTGGCAACAGAGCAAGACTCTGTCTCAAAAATAAAAAATAAAATAAAAAATAAATGAGTACTCATAAATTTAGTAAATAATCCAAATGCTTTTCAAGTTCATATGACTTGAATTACTCTTTACTAAACAAGCTGGCTTTAAAATTATTGGCAAAATACAATTAGGAAGTCATAAGAACTGTCAACACATTATTGTTTAGATTTATTCATTAAGTAGTTTCATATTTATCTTTGCTAAATATTGTAAGGTGTCAATATTTGGAATGAGGGCTATGAAGCCATAAATGCGACCCAAAAGAGAATTATCTTTGTGTAATTTTTGGTAAGTAAGGAGTTTAATATTGTTGGTTTAATAGCAAACGGTTAATCCTGAATTATTTGGCAAAAAGTAAAAACAAACACATTTATTTAACCTAAAGCTTTTTATGTAGGTAAACACCTGAAATTCGCAGGCTATAACGTTGGTTAACAGGGAAATAACTTTAAATGATGACTATCAGTTTTTATAAGCAATCTATTAAAAATGAATTAGATTATTACATGAATATAATTAATTTTTAATTGGATTAATTATAAATATGTCAATATTTTTGACAATTTAGAACTTGACATATGATTTAAAAACGACACAAAATTTAGAATCTAAAGTTGCATTAAACTAAATGATAGATATTGCTTAAATGTGTAATTTCCAATTTAAAAAAATTATAGGAAAATGTTTTTCTAAAAATAATGTGTTCTTATTAAAGAAAGTAATTTTTGTCTAATTCAAAGATTATTTAAAGGTCATTTCTAAAACAAGGTAACAGGAACCAGTAAATAAAAGAGATGCAAAAAATGTTACAAATATTAAACGGTATTTTTGGTAAGAAAGATTAAAAGAAAAATAATTTCACATGACAAAAAATGTTGTATGATAAATTTTTTGTCCTAAAATAGAATGACTGGTTATTTAAAATAGAGGATGTCTGGGATAAAACAGAAAGTCTAAGCATTCAGTAAGTGGTTTGTGTAAGTCATAATAAAGTTTATAAAAAGAGAATTTATGTAAAAATGTTTATGTGATCAAGTTGGCTATAATTAAAAGAAAATTATTTATAATAGTCTTTCTAGAAATTGGGCTTTGATATTAAAAATACACTCATAAACTAAAAAATTGGTTAGAACAATAAAATTTTCTTAAGGTACTAATTTAGTCTTAATAAAAATTACAAGACATTTTAATTTTCATAAACCAAAATTTCAACTTTAATTTCATCTCACTGTTCTCAGCTTTCTCTCCCCTTCAGGGCTTGAGATAGTAACTCTTTCAAGTTTTTATCAGCTCCTTTAATTTCTTGCCCTCTGATTCTGACTGATGTTGCAGCCTGATTAAAAAATATATATATTTCTTATTTTAAAGGTCTAAAGTGAATAGTTTATTTGTTTGTTTTTGAAATGAAGTCTTGCTCTGTCACCCAGGCTGGAGTCCAGTGGCACCATCTCAGTTTACTGCAGCCTCTACCTCCTGGGTTCCAGCGATTCTTGTGCCTCAGCCTCCAGAGTTGCTGGGATTACAGACACACACCACTACACCCAGTTAATTTTTGTATTTGTAGTAGAGATGGGGTTTCACCATGTTGGCCAGGCTGGATCCTAACCTCAAGGGATCCTTTGGCCTTGGCTTCCCAAAGTGCTGGGATTACCAGCATGAGCCACCACACTCAACCTAAAGCAAATGTTTTCTTCCTATATTATTCTCTAAATTCTGTGAAATAGAAAACTTTAGCTTATGACCCAGAATGCACTCTTCCTATGTCTAACTAATTAAAGTCCTAAGAAAACAGATTTTAAAAATTAAGGTTATTACATCCATATAACTTTCTGTATTGCTTCTAAAGTCCTTGTACTGTTAAGTTACAGGACTTTGACTCCCGGTTCAAAAACAGACACCAAGTCCAGCTAAATCTTAAACACTGACAGCCATTAAAAGCCTCATCTTCAGACCCAGAAGAAGATGACAATCATAATAAACTGTATTCATGAGACACAGGGCCAGAAATTGAAACTATTCAAACCCTCTAGGCTCAGGGACTATTGCAGAAGAAGTGGACACATAAGATTGGAAGAGCTGATTTTGAGAGATGAAATATTGTTTCTCTACAAATTAAACACTAATATCAAAGGAACACTGATGCAAGACCAGCATCTGTGTCCCTATGCCAGATTAACAAGGTTTTCTTGGGACATTAACCCATTCTTCAATTAAAAAACTATAAAAGTTCATAAAAAGATGTATGGGCCAGGCACAGTGGCACATGCCTGTAATCCCAGCACTTTGGGAGGCTGAGGTGGGTCGATCACCTGAGGTCAAGAGTTCAAGACCAGACCAATATGGTGAAACTTTGTCTGCAGTAAAAATACGAAAATTAGCCAGGCATGGTGGTGTGCACCTGTAATCCCATCTACTCAGGAGGCTGAAGCAGGAGAATCACCTGAACCTGGGAGGCAAAGGCTGCAAGATCAGGCGCCTGCACTCCAGCCTGGGCAACAGAGTAAGACTCTGACTCAAAAAAAAACCAAAAAACAAAAAGCAACAGATTTATGGAAATTATACATTTTGATCAAGATAATTAAAATGTAATATATTTATTTATAAAATTTGAGAGACAGATTTAATCGGCCTGATACTGTCTTTATCGGGGCTTATTGTTTAGAAAAGTAAGTCTCTTCTCTCAAAGAATAAAGGTGTTTCCCTTTCTTGTGAAATCTTTGAGTTATCACTTTGGCTAAATGAATGACTTATTTTTCAGTGACCTGTGTTTGATCCTGTTCTGTCATTGGTTATTTTACCAAGGCTTTGATTGGAATTACATTTTCAGATTGCCTTGAGAAAGTAAGGGTGACCTACAGAGCTAATAAAAGCCTCTTGGACAAACTGGCCCCATACCTTGTCCATCGCAGGGTCCTCAACTATGCTAAGTAAAAAATGTCACTTTCTAACAGGGTGAGGAAACTCAAGTTTTGTGGGACCTTGAAACGAGAAGAATTCAACCAGTTCACACAGGTATCTATAGGCACAGATAAATCCTTGGCTGGGACTGAGGCTTTTGAAAAGCTCTAAATCTTAAATTCTTTATGAAAGGGTTCCAACAAAACCAATTTTAAAAAAGAGAGAGAGAGAGAGCAAACCTATATGGCAAATGATTACTCTTGCTGCGCTTTATCCAAATAATCAAGCCAATCAAAATAGGACTAAAATTTATTTTACAAATAAAATTAGCCCTATTATAATTTTCTATTTAATAAAATTGGGAAACTGAAGAGAGAAAAATTATGTTTCAAAATAAACTGTAGTACACCTGTAATTAGATTCTAGCCTTGCCTAACGTTTGTCAATTTTTATTATTTTCTACAATTTGGACTGAACTCTAAAATTTTTCGTGGCTACAATTCTCCAAAATAATATTCTCAGCTTTTTTCTCTTCTTTTTGAATCGTGATTTCAAATCACTAAAAATTAAGCTGTACTTTTCTTAAAGCCCTGTAAACTGAAGCTAGACAACATCAATTTTGGAAGAAAACAACAGGAATCTATTTATATATGTAAACCACTTTCATACCTGCCTACTGATGTACAGACTTCAGAGTAATCTGGCCTATATCCGTTTTTCAGGATCGTTCTTTCTTCATGTTTGTTTGTTTTCTTCTCTCTCTTCCTCCACCTATATTTTTTTCTTCATGGATCGTGAGACTTTGCAACCTGCTAAAAATGAGCTTTCCTAACAAGTTGGGACCTATCTGTCTAGAAATAAACTGTCTTAGCCACAAGAGCCCAGATGAAACCCAAGACCAGGGACTCATTTCCTTCTAAAATGCATTCTTTGCAAGACTTTTTTAAAAAAGAAGAGTGGAAGAAATGTGAAAGGAAAATAAAAACTTTGTACTTCAATTTACTATGCCAAAGGAAAAAAATTAAGCTGAATACTTTCATGCAAGAAGATGTCTTTCCTTTTATTCCTAAGCAGAAAGCTACAGATAAAAGGTTAAATATCTCTACAGGTAGCTACTCTATGTTCACCTCATATAAAGAGCTGGTTTACTGAGCATGAAGACAAGTACATCAATGACTATTCCCCTACCTGCTCCTTTTCTCTCACAACACGTGGATTCAGTAATGTGACCATAGCCTCCCTTTTTCCCCTCCATCCTGACTTCCCCTTTAAATACTGATGGCCTCAAAATCATCTTTGGAGAAAGGCACACACCACACCCTGTTTCTGTGATTCCTTGTTTATTCTTCCAGGAAT
Organism: Cacajao melanocephalus; assembly: GCA_963573385.1. Lineage (NCBI taxonomy): Eukaryota > Metazoa > Chordata > Mammalia > Primates > Pitheciidae > Cacajao > Cacajao melanocephalus. The sequence continues at coordinate 18,043 of CAUYLG010077188.1, read as the reverse complement.
GTCCTTAAGCTTAGCAAAATAAACATCTGAATTGATTGAGACCTGTCTCAGATACTTTTTGGTTAATAGGCCTAGTGTCCTTGTAAGAGGAGGAAATTTGTACATAGGTAAACAGAAGGAAGACCATGTGAGGACAGGGAGAAGATGACCATCTGCAAGCCCAGGAGAGAGGCCTCAGAAGGAACCAGCCTGCTGATGTCTTTTTCTCGGACCTCTGGCCTCTAGGACTGTTGGAGAAACCAGCTCTTGTTTAAGCCGCCCGTCGAGGCATTTTGTTAAGCCAGCCCTAGCCAACTAATTAATGCAAGCACAGGGCCCCCAAACAGTAAAGATCAGCAGTTTCTGTGTTAAAACACAAATCCTTCAAAATCAGATTTCACCCATCAACATCCATGCCACTTTTATGGTGTCATGGAACGGAACCTTGGGTTTGGGAGAGATCTGATTTTCCCAAGTACACGAAATCTCACCAAATTCTTTGATCCTCGTTCTGTCGAGAACGCACCAGGTCAGGAGAGAAAGCACATTCTCTATTATAATTTAAAAATGTATTTTGTAGCCTGTCAAGCCCATAGGAAGATAAGAGGCTCCACAAGTATTGCAACCACCCTGCCCGACCCTGCCACCCACCCCAGATGGGAACTAACCCCATTGCCCTTCTCTCGTGGCAGACTTCCAGGCACCGCAGGCCTCTCTTGTGTCTTAGGGCTTACGTTTAAGTCCTTCTACAGGCTAATCACCCTCTGTCCTCTCTCCCTTCACCAACTTCCCTGTGTGTCCTGTGTCTCTTCCCTATGTCACCTCCACTTTGTCAAATTTCCCCTCACAGGCTGGTGGCTGAACTGAACCCCAACTGCCGGGGAGGAGCTGTCCAAGACAGATGAGCACACAGCCACCAGCTGGCCAGCATCCTCTCTGCAGCGCCTGCAGCAGCCTCAGGGCATCAGCTCTGTGGCAGGCACTCCATGGCCGGAAAGGCTTGACTCTTTCTCACCAGGGCACTGACTTAGCAGGTTTTTTCTCAGCCTTAACATAGGCACTGGTTGTCTGGACCCAAGAGCAGGACGCCCCATTCATTACATTCCTTCTTATCATGTGTCAATATTTGCCTCCACGATCAGGGACCCAAAATATTTCTGATCTGACCGCTTCAGTTTCCTCATCTGTAAAAAGAGTGTGGCAATGTCTGTGTCCCTCATCACAGGGCTGTCGTGGCGGTCCGGAGAGCTACGAGAGGTTAGGGACTTAGAAGGGAGGCGGGACCTAACTGCAGTCACTAACAGTCTTGCTGATATCACTGTTTTATCCAGGCACTGGGGACGGCCTCGGAGTGTACCAGAACCCCTCTTCCGGACAGCCCCATCAGCCCTCTCCCTGCTACAGGGTGGTTCTAGGGCTGACTTTGTGGAAGGAATGTGAGGACACCTGCCCCTTGCAAAATAAAAGCATCCAGGGAGAGCCACTTGTTCTGGCCAGAGCCTGCGGAGGCTCTGCCTGGTCCCTCCGAACTCCAGCTCCCTTAGAGAATTTTCCGCACTGACCAAAAACCCTCAACAGAGCGAATTTGCATTTCAATCAAAATTACACCTGGAATAAAGGGGCCTCTGGCACAGTGTGCAAATTGTCCTCACTGTGTTCCACCTTGGGTAAAACAGAAAAACGCGACCACAAGAAAACAAAAGAATACTCACATTCATAACAGCTGTGGCTTTCATCAGTACTTATTAGTGTTTCAGACAAAATTAAGTCTGAAATGCCCACATACCAACTGGTTTTAAAATTGTATAGCAGAAGTTTAGGTAAAAAGATAGACAAAAAAAAATTTCGTTTGAATACAAGTAAAGAACTAGAAATGTGGTTTGCCTGTAAAAAAAAGAAAAACAGCAAACGGATATTTTGGTAAACTGGGAGAGCTGACATTGATTGTTTTGTATAAAAGCTGCCTCATGCTTAGGAAGAAGGAGAAACATCATTCATTTAATTACATACTGAACAATTTTGCAAAGCCTTCTGAACATTTGAAAAATTTTTCAATTTTGTATACAGTACAAAATTCATGCAAATCCTCCTGGCCCTATGATCAGTCAATCAACTTCTTACTTTAAACATATAGAGAAACTGGTTTCTAGTGTCCCTGTTTCACTGCCCGTCATCATTATTTCTTTAAATATTATGTAGATGGTGTAATATTACCTACTTTAATGCTTCAGTTCTTTTTCTTATTCTAAATATCACCAAGGTATTATCTTCCTGTTTTTAAGAATTTCCAGGGAAATTCTTAGGAAACATGGTTACTTTTATTTTTCCTTAGCAAATACTTTTTTTTTTTTTTTGAGACAGAGTCTTGCTTTGTCGCCCAGGCTGGAGTGCAGTGGCATGATCTCAGCTCACTGCAACCTCCGCCTCCCAAGTTCAAGCGAGTCTCTTGCCTCAGCCTCCTGAGTAGCTGGGATTACAGGCATGTGCCACCATGCTCAGCTAATTCTTTGTATTTTTAGTAGACACAGGGTTTCACTATGTTGGCCAGACTGGTTCAAACTCCTGACCTCAGGTTATCCACCCTCCTCGGCCTCCCAAAATGCTGGGATTATAGGCGTGAGCCACCAACCATGTCTGGCCTTAGAAAATACTTTTAAGCATTTGGACTGAGATTGCTTAAACTTAGCATTCAGCTAAGACTAGTTATGAATCTAAGAATGAAAACAGAAGCCACTGAATTAGAAGTGTGTACTGCAACTGCATTGCATTTGTTTTCTGTTAATGCTGGATAAATCAAATTACAGATTGTCTTTTTTAGCCTTCTCATTTCTTATGCCAGTATGTTGCAATGATATTTCCTAGATAAAAGTTTCTAGCGAGGCGAAGATTTAGCAAGAACTCCATCAAGGGTTCAGAAATGGCAGCAAGCAGTGAGCTAAGTGACTACTGCCCCTCTTTGGCTCTGGCATCTTCCCTGCCAGCTTCTTTCAAATGCACCATCACCTTGGAAGAGCAGTAGGGACAGACATCCTTGAGAAGGGAAACTTACCACATGGCAGAGCAGTCAAAATTCACCAACAGCCATTTGTGGGGATTAAAGTTGAATGAATCTGCAAACTGCCAAAGAACACGAATAAGAAAAAGAAAACATTTTCCTTATAAATGTTTAATTATAAAGAAGACCCCATACATGATGATAAAAGTTTATGGCACAACTAATCCACAATGGTAGAGGCCAGGTAGGGTTGCCCAGGGGAGTGGCACTAACTTGCAGCGGGCAGGAGAGTCTTCTGGAGTGCTGGAATTGTTCGCCTCTTGATCTGGGTGATGAGTACATGGGGGTATATGTATTGAGAGCTGATTTGTATGTTTTGCTAAATCTAGATTATACTCCAATAAAATGGGGTATAATCTAAATATAAAATTTTAAAGTTTAAGTTTATATTCCCAAATGAAAAGCACTTTCAAATTTACATAGTCTAATGCGACACAAAATATATCCTTATTATCTTTTAAACTACTGGAATACTTGGAAAAATTGGAATTTTCCTTCACAAATACAATGTACAGGAATTGTGCTGATTTGGCCTGTGAAATACTTTATGCTTGAAGTTCCTTCCACTTGCTGAGCTAGCAAAGTTCTCAGACTACAGGTGTCATGATAAACAGTGGGAAAGCGAAAATTTCATAACTAATCTACAATAGGTAGGGATAAACCCAGTTTTCATCTCATTCATGGGTTCTTTTGGCAGCACTGCCATAACATATCAACAGTTCTCCCCATTTACCTACATGTTTCTATCTCTCTCTCTTTTCTTTCTTTCTTTCTTTTTTTTTTTTTTTTAATAGACGGAGTCTCACTTTGTCACCCAGGCAGGAGTGCAGTGGCACAAACACGGCTCACTGTAGCCTCAACCTCCGGAGCTCAAGCGATCCATCTGCCTCAGCTTCCTGAGTAGCTGGGACTACAGGCATGTGTCCCCACACACAGCTAATTATTTAAATTTTGTTTGTAGAGACAGGTGTCTCATTACGTTGCCCAAGCTGATCTCCAGCTCCTGGGCTTAAGCCATCCTCTTGCCTCAGGCTCCCAAAGTGCTGGGATTACAGGTGTGAGCCACTGTACCTGACCAGCTCCTCCCTTTTTAAAGACAATATTCAAGTTAATTGTATTCCGAACAGCTACAGACTCTCTAGCTGGAAGATCCTGGGTAACGACCTTGAACACCTGGCTCTGGCTGCCTGCATCAGTGTTAGGGGCTACCCTATTTTCAAAGAGAAAATGAGATTTCAACCACCAACAGTGACAGAGGAGAACACTGCATTTTCGCTGGGTTGTCATAAATGGTGCTTTCTTACATTTTTCAGATGCATGTCCTGGTTGATCACCTGACTGGTGAACAGGGACAGGGTCCACCTTAATGGCCATGGGGCTAGATTCATAATTGATACCGAAATAAAGGCATGTGCCACATTGAGGCCTCAGTCTGGCTGACTCTCGTACTGGAAAACTTTTCAGTCTTCCCAAGGCCCTAGGGCACCTCCCGTCTACTTGTTTCCAGGGATGTGTGCCGAGGAGGCAGCAGAGGCTTGAAGGGCCTGCGGGGGGCATCCTGGGAGACATTTAGTCGGTGGATGACAACCGTCCACATCAACGAGCTCTGGAGACCCAGGTTCATTTCCTTCCAGGTTTCAATAAAAGTAATTTTGAGAAAGGGACAGGAAATTACAGCAAGTTTCATTTGTTGATAAAAAGAGACAAAAGGTGAAAGAGGAGCTCTGTTTGCTAGGAGTTTTATGAGTTCCCTCCTATGGGGCTGATCTGTTTAAACTTCTCTCATTACCCAACAGTGATATTTTCCTCCTGCCGACTGACGGAGAGAAAGGCTCTTATCTCCTAGGGCAGGGCCACAACAGGATATTGCAGCCTCCTTATCTGCCCCGCTGAGACACACAGTCCTCAGCTGGGCACGGAAAGAGAGTCAGGAGCAATAATGCAGGAAAAATGGCAATGACTCATTGTACCGCATGAAATCCTGTCTGCTGCTGATAGGATCTGGCTGGAATGCCCAGTGCTGTGGTGGTCGGACAATTAGGCACCCTTCTATGAAAGATGAAACTGCAAGTTGTCAGTTCATAGGGAAAAGAACAGTAGTGGTAGGAGAAGATCACGAACCCTAAACCTGATACCCAGAGTTAGAAAAGAGAACCAAGCTTAGGCCAGCCTTGGGGAGGGCACATACATCCCAGAGGATTGCTTAGCCCTTCCTCCCTTGAAACTGTCCCAGAACAGATATTTGAAATGATGGAGATTATCTCCATAATACTATGTATTTATAGGATACAGAGATTTCTTCTTCATTTCCCAGCACCAAACACCCACCAAACTAGCTACCGGCAATGAACTGTATTAGCTGGGTACTGGCATCACATTATGAGAACTTCTCATATACTATGAGAATTTGAGGAGGACAGGCTGGTGACTGGGGAAGGGTCTCGCCCCTCTTCTAAGGAAAGAGGATTTCCATTAATCACTAGAATTGGTTCAAACATAATAGCTAAAACAAACCTCAATAGCGAGAAATCAGATGTCAGCTCCTCATGACACGAGAGGTCAATAACAAGTATTTTAAAGGCCTTCGTAAGCTCCCTTTTACTTTTTTCTCCCCAATACTTTTACAGGCCTTTGGAAGCTCCTTTTACCCCCAAGGATCCATCGTCTAAGTCCTAGGTCATATTACGTACTCAACAAGTAATTATTGAATGAAGGGGTGAATAAATGTGTTGGAGACATTAACCAAAATATGACTTCATTCATTAGTAGTAAGAGGATTATTCTTTCCAAAGATGGGGCCATTTGTATTCTATACCTCTGATGCCCACTTTTCTGAAATTACAGCACTGTGAGAATTCCAAGTCATAATTAGAATATTGAATAGCAAGCCTGACATGCAAGCCGAGGAAGGTGTCAGGGAAAGTTTTTCTAAGACATGGTGGAAAAGAACAAAAGCACCTAATGCATGTTCAGTACTTACTGTGTGCCAAGCACTGTATTTAATTCCTTAAAACATGATTAACTCACCTACTCCTTACAGCAATCCCACACAGGATGTATTATTATGAAATCTATTTTATGGGGCATAGGAAGGATATCTAACTCGCACAAGGGTACACAGCTAGTACTAAGGATAAATCTGGGATTCAAACCAAGGAGTCTGATGCCAAAGACTGTGCCCTTCATCCTGCACCACGCATGGGTGGGGTCTCAAGACACCTCCTGCCTCTTGGCGGAAAGCATTTCTTTTTTGGCCAATGCCACTGCTCCCCTGCTTTGCTACCTCCTTCTCTTGGACACGCTGCCAAGACTGCCTCTTGGGACCCTCCATGGCATTCAAAGCTGAGTCCTTGGGGAGGAGAGACTTCCTACCCTATGAGCCACCTTCCTACCCTATGAGCCACCACCAACAATGAAATCCCATTTGAGTCTGAACACATCACAGTATATCAATAAGGTCATTTCTTTGTATTAAGTCTGTGCATTTGACATTCAGTTGCTTTTTGGAGAAGCAGAGTGTTGGTCAATAATTTTTACTGCTACTTCTCAAAAGAAGCAGGCGTTTCACTTAGCATTAAGGACCATGTTTACAATTTCCAGATGAGTGTCTGGGGGCATTTAAATGCACTGGTAGCTGCTCGCTCGATATTGGTTAAAGAGAATATCATGTTCAGATGTATGAGCAGAACATGACTGTCATATTGAACCAGATTGTATGGAATTGCAGGTTGGTATTTTAAATTACTCTTTAAGCGCATTACGTTTTGATTTTGTTCATAAATACTTTCCCTTAGTTTTATAAGCTAACATCTGTCCTTTCTGTTTGGGACTTCTGTAGGTTGAAATGGAACTGTAGGCGTCGGGAGTATTTATTTCAGGAGGACAGGCTATGTGACTGGGGAAGGCTCTCGCCCCTGTTCTAAGGAAGTGGGATTTCCATTAATCACTAGAATTGGTTCAAACGTAACTGGCTAAAACAAACTGCAATAGCGAGAAATTGGATGTCAGCGCCTCATGATAACGGAGCGCTGTGAAACGACCTTAGGGAGAGCAAAGGGTGCACCTACCTCTACTCCATTCAGAAGGTGCCGGAACTCAGGGCAGATGAACGCGCTGCCTGCATAGGCCGCATCGATGTGCAGCCACAAGTCTTCCTTGTTGCCTAAAGTCCAGAAACAACTTGTGAGTCCCCAGACAGATGCCTCACCACGGAGCCTGCCAGCAGACCTCGCCCTGCCCAAGCACCCTTCTTGCATGGAGCATGTCAGCTCTACGTGCTGAACTGATGACTGGATCCCCAAAAGGCCCCCTCATTCGAAAGCTCTAAAGCTGAGGGCAGGGTGTGTGCTGCTGGCCCCAGACACACACCAGGGAATATGGAAGCAGCTGCACCCCTTGGCTTTCTCTCCTGACCCTGGCAGCTGAGTGTAGCTCCGAGGGACCATCGTGCAACAGCCCCGTGTTACTAACCTGCACATCACCCTAGTGACACCACCCTTTCCACCCATCTGAAATTCCCTCCCCAGTTCCCTTTGCTAATCCATTCTCAAGTCCCCCCACAAACATCACCCGAGTGGGGGTCTGCACACAGTCCATGCCGACCTCGACCTGCCCCACTCCATCCCCTCCACGAGGTGAAGTTCTTCATCTTACACCAACCATCTTAGATCATCACTTGCTCCCTTCATGACCAGGGTTTCTGTTTTCCAACCATACATAGCTGCCTTGTGGGCAGGGGCTGCCTCACTCAGGAGCCGGGAGAGCCACAGATGCAGCATGCTCCCTTGGTTTTGACAGATCTGGGCTCAGCTCCCACTTTCAGCCGCTCTCCAGCCAAGGGGCCCTATCTACTTCTCCAAACCTATCTCTCCTCCCAGGAATGGAGATGAAAGCAGGATCCACAGGCCCAAGGGGGGAGCGAGGGAATATTTATAATGTGCTGGCCAGGACTCCAGCACTGAGCAGGGGAGAAATAAATGTGGCTTCCAGGGTGGCTGTCTCTCAGCCCCAGGCACCCACCACAGTAAGAGTTGAAGGGTGAAGGAACTTAGAGAGGACATGAGCCACCCTCACCTCACAGGGTAGATGCCAGCGTCGGGGCACCACGGGGTAGGTGTCAGGGTCAGCCCTGCATTGCAGGGATCCATGGATTTCTCGTTCACTCACCATCCACGGTGCAATGAGGCATGAGGCTCTCAGGGACACTAATTAGTCACAATGGGATAATCCCAATCAGGAGGGCTGCGACGTCATGACCTTATCACCACTGGAAATCCCCACCTCCAATACCATCATCTTAGGTTAGGATTTCAGCAGATAGACTTTGGGGGGACACAAACGTTCAGACCACAGCAAGCTTTGAAATTTATACCTATCTTATGATGAGATCTGAAGTTTTTCTCAACCTCACTGCTGATCTTAGCTGCAGGGATGGATGTCCCGTGATTACTGAGTGACTCCTCAGGGAGAAACTCTGTAAATCCCAAGGCTTTGTGTTCTTCCTGGCTCACAGCCACATCCATCTGGGGTTACGCAAGCGCCAGGTAAGACTGATTCTCAGGGAGGAGATGAGCCCCTGGGCCTTGGTTCCGGTCCACGCTGCTCTGTGACCTTTGGCCTCCCAATCCCTTGCATGGATATCCAGGTCCTCCAGACACACTTGAGCTTGAGCCAACTGAGGGGTTTCATCCTGATGATCAAACTGAGTCAAAGCTTTGAAATGCCTTAAGTCTTTTATCAGCAGTGGCTTTGTGGAGGACTATGTTCCCTCTAAGCTTGCAGTTGGACTGAAACTCCCGCAGAAGGGAACTTACAGGCCCCCAAGGGAAGTGGACTCTGGAGGGCTTCTCTGGTTTCCGTGGGAAGTATGGAGTTGTAGGCCCGATTCTGTACTCTGCATCTCATATGCCATCTGCTAACAGCACACACTGCATACGTATCACAGCCTATCTAGGAACCAGGCAGACACAGAGACCCTCGGCCAGAGCTTGGGATGTGCGTGCACTAGGGGCACACCTAGCCCTGAGGCAAGGCTGCCGGAGAGGGGGAGGGATGGGACAGCCTCACACCCCTCCAGCCTCCTCCTGCCAGTGACTATTTCCTTCTGAGACTTCCCGGGAATTCGAGGCAGGTCTGGCTGCCCCTCCAGCTGCGCGTCTTCCCCCAGTTATGCTGGCACCTCAGGATGCAGCTTTGGCTGCCTGTCCTGTGCTGTCCCTTCCTCACTCCTCGAGATGGCCTCCCCAGCTCAGCCCGTACCCTTGTCCCCAGCTTCCCCACTTCCCTACTGGTGCCTAACTGACTTCAACCATCCACTTTTTGTATCTCGTCTTCTCCTCAGTAAAACCTGCCAGACAACTGATCCATTCAAGCAGACCAATCTGAACAGCCTCACTGGCAAATCATTTTAAATGCAATAGAAAGAAAATGTCTCTCCCACAGCAGCAATTGGAAGAGAACCATCTTCTGATTTGTTTTCTTTGTCAAGTAATGGTGGGTGAATAACTTATCTGAATTATGTTAGTAGATTATTCTAATCATACTATAGAATAAGGTCAGCTCAGGATCTCAGAACAGTCCCACTAGGAGTTGAAGAATGCTAAATATCTGGTGAAAGGCAAACGGTAGCAGGAGAGAGAAAGTAGGTAAAAAGGTGCTGACTTAGTTGTTAAGGTACCACAAACAGTTAGTAATATGCTATCATCAATAAAAATGGAATTGTTGGCCAGGTGCAGTGGCTCACGCCTGTAATTCCATCACTCTGGGAGGCCGAGGCAGGCAGATCACCTGAGATCAGGAGTTCAAGACCAGCCTGGCCAATGTGATGAAACCCCATCTCTAATAAAAATAGAAAAATTACTTGGGCATGGTGATGTGTGTCTGTGATCCCAACTATTCAGGAGGCTGAGGCAGGAGAATTGCTTGAACCCAGGAGGCAGAGGTTGCAGTGAGCCAGGACTGTACCACTGCACTCCAGCCTGGGTGACAGAGCAAGACTTCATCTCAAAAAAAAAAGAAAAAAAGAAAAAAAAGGAATTATCAAAACTGACCTCCCCTGTGCATTTTGGCAATGAATGAAAGGGTTTTGGCATTCACCCACATCAGCTCCTTCTGCACAACCCCAAAAGCAACCTCAGTGTTTCAAACTAAACAAATCATAAATCAAGCTCTGTCCACAACCTCCAGCCTCTGCAAAGATGAGGGGGCCCCAGGCCAGCAGGATGGCCTGAGCTGGGTCCATCCAGTGGACTGTGACTGGCAGGTGACACACGCTGGCTGTCATCTCCATGGGCAGCGGGCAGCCTGCACTGGGCCCAGGAGACAGGAGGTTGTGTGGGCTCTGTCCGGCAGAAGACCTCAGACCTTTAAATCTGATAGCCCTGGGGAATTACATCAGCCGGCTACCGGCCAGGACATTCAGTTCTTAGCCTGACATCTGAGTCAGAGGACTCCAAGTCGCTTGGCTGAGCTGATGAAGGTTTGCAGCTGATGAGGTCAGCACTGTAGCTGCAGTCCTGAGTCAGCCAGCTCTATCCCTTCTCCCAGCCTGTAGCTGTGCATGACCACCCCCAACCGCTCTTACAATTGTAAGAACAACTAAACAGTGGAGCAAAATCCTGTGAGAGCAGGCAAGTCTTGCCCCCACCTCCCGGTCGTTCCCAGCACCACCTTCCTTGCTGTGCAGCAATGCACTCCACCTTTGAGATGGTGCATTTTCCCTGCATTAATTCATCCTCTGAATAATACTGTGGGGAAACATTGTTATTTTATGAGCACAAGTGGGGCTTTTCTCTTCCCTTTACAGACAGCTTAAATGAAGCTCAGAATGTAAGATTCAGGGGTGGGCCTGGGCTGGATGCTAGCTTCCTTGTCACCAATGCCATATCCAGCTCATACAAGGGTACCTTAAGCACTGGCCTTCCCCAGCTGTTGGCCCCAAGAGGGGAGGCCAACATCCAGGAGAGGAGTGTCCACTCCTCTGAGTATAGACCATGGGTGACTCTTGGGTTAGGAGAGGTGAGAACTGTGCCTGGCTTACGCAGACTAAGGATGAAGCCAATCCCTGGTGGCTGGCATGGTATCCGGCACAGGCCACAGGTATGTGATCTGAAGGCCTGACTCGGGCAGCTCCACCCACAGACAAGCGGTCAGAACATTCCCATCCTAGAGGGACACAGAAAGGGGGAGTCCCCTGAGCCGACGTCCCTGCCTGAGGAGGGTTCTTCTGTCCACAGAAGCAGCTTCAAGGCCTGCTGAGTTCCCAGAGCCACAGGTCAAAGATGAAACACGGCTACTCATTCATGTTCAACTTTGGGAAACACAGCATCTTACGTCTCAATGAGAAAACCTAGGAACTCTGAATGAGGGAGGGAGGAGGTGAGAATGACTCATGAAAACATCCAAGTACAGATTATTCCTTGGTGAAATCCAGTTTCATTGTGTTGATTTTCTAAACTACCTTCAGCAGTTTTCTTAACTACATTAAGTAATTCCAAAAAAGGTGAAAAGGGATATACCAGAGAATTGCATTTAAGCATGGACAATTCTCATGGCAGGTATATGCACGATCCACATAGGAGGGTGTTTACTCCAAGATTTTGAAGAGTTTATTCTCCTCAACAGGGCCAACAGGGCCTGCAATTTTACATAGCTTTTATATTGCTTGGAATATTGCTTTTCTTACAAATAACATGTTGGTAGAACTAAGCTCAGGTCTTGTCCCATTAGCCCAAATTCTGAGTTGGTGGAGTTCAAGCTAATGAGGTTTGTGTTATTGCAAATACGAGAAGAGCTGTGCAAAGCATCACACTATGAAGTTAACGACAAGAAAGAGAGATCAACGAGGAAGGTCTGCTAAATTCCTCGTATACAGAGAACATTTTCCAAAAAGGAAATGGAATCAGATACTTACAGATAGGACCGGCTTCCAAGAGATTGTCAAAGGAGCAGCATGTTGTGGTCCCCAGGGTGGCAACCACCTAGAGGGTAAGAAACAGACAACCTTTTATCCCCCACATGCCAGTCACCACTGTAACCTCCACACAAGCAACCGCTGCCCCATGGTCCAACCCCCGGCCATGAGCTGAGATCCCAGTGAATGTCTGCTACGTAGAAACGTAAGCCCATAAATGCACATTGAATCTTTGGGTGAAGGTATCATAACAGGTTAAGAGAAACACATTTGTAGACAGAAAACTAAGCTCTGAGGTTAGAAATAGGGAACTTGCAGAAGATTTTTCCATGGTGCCTTGGGGCAGAAATGAAACATTCTACCATCTGGGAAATGACACCTATATTCCACTTTATTAAATATACATATATATGTGTATGTGTCTATTTTAATTAAACTTTAATTGATGTTCTATGTAACATTAGTGCAATTATATTCTTATATTCTATATGTACATTTTACTATAATTAAACACATAATTAAATTATAATTAAATTATTATATGTATGTATTTTATTTTCTATATATATGTGTGTGTGTGTATATACATAGAATGTAAGAACACTATTACTACCGTGGAGTGGAAGCCTGGTTTTTTTCCTAGTTTGGGGTGTGTGTGTGTGTGTTTGTGTGTACGTGTGCATGTCTCCAGCAGGGCCCGGATCACCCAAAGCACCCGTGGATGCTTCTTCCAGAACAGCCTTTGGCATCAGTTAAGAGTCACACCAGGATCTTGAGCAAGAGTATCATTCACCAGCTTTAATCCGCTGCCTTTCTCCTTGTGAATGATACTGTTCCCAAAGATTAATTCAACCCCCAGGAGGTCATGAGAAAATGCTGCTGACATTGAAAATAGTTTTAAAAGGGATGTTCTGAGAAAGCATTGAGTGCTGTCAGTCACACAACTAGAAAATGCAGGCTAGGAGTCACTGTGGCCTCTCTCGACCTCTGAGGGCCTTGTGGTGCCATGAGCACACTGGCACAGCCGGATTGTGTTGTCCCCACACACGTGTCTGTCTCTCCCTCCAGACCCATGGTGCTCCAAAATCCAGGGACCCTGCCTCATTGTTTCGCGTTGGGCTGAGCATTTGCACTTTGCTGGACCTTGTATAGATGCTGAAACCTATTCCTGAACTGAAACAGTTCTCTCCAAAGGATCAAAATGCACATTATGTTTACAAAACCAAAGGGTCTAATTGATTTATGGATGTCACATAAGTCTAGATAATGAAATTTCTCTCCAGATGCGACAAGAGTGTGGAATTGAATTAAATTTGTGTGACCTTGATTGAGCCCCCTCTAAAGTCTCAGCAACGCCGTGTGTCCTGAGGTTAAAGATCGAGAGCTTAGAAACTTGTATGTGACAACCCAGTTGGAGGCCTTTCTGGTTCCATTTCACCTATGACTACCTGCATTTCACCTGGACACCAACTCTTCCTCTTAAAGGGAAACAAAGTGATCATGCCAAGTTAGCATGGTGTTGGCCCGTGGGAGGTTCATCTCACCAGCCTTTCCCTGCTCCTCTCACAGGTGGCTGGGCTGGACAAGGTACCTCTCAGACAGAGTGATGCCTGCTCAGGGACCAGACTTTTCCATACTGAATTATGGGATGTGGACCCAAAACAGGTCACCGAGTTATGCCGAAGGGAGTCAGCCCCCCAAGGGGCTACCCTAGGGCACAGCAGGGGCAGTCTGTTTAAATGGAGGCTTTCTTCTTGTTCAGGATGGTGAGCTCAACAAGTCGGGAGACGACTGCCATTAAAAACAGCTTGTTCCTCACAGTCCCCAAGAGGAGGGGGACATGGGGAAGTACCAGGGTCTGTTGGGCGGCAGAGTGGGTGGGGAAAAAACAGCAGCAAGAACCTGTGTGTGGTCTCCACAGGAAGAACCAGGCAGGGCAAGGGTGAGCAGGCTTAGGATTGGCTGGTTTGAATAATTTCAATGGGCTCTGGGGTCACATTTGGAGCAGGGGATGTTCCTAGGTCTGGCACCCAGCCCTGGAGTGGTCAGGCCAGGAGGATAGTGGCCCAGAGTGTGAGAGGCCCACAGAGGAGGTGATGGGGTAGGAGCTCTGGACTAATGGCTTTGCACTTGAAAGGCGAACTGGCACACAGTCCATTAAGATCTCTGGAACCCGCTCTCCCTGAGAATGGCAGTCCCTCCAGGGTCAGCAAGGCCCAAAGGTGTCACAGCATCAGAAGCACAGATAGTAAAAAGGCATGGTGAATCCAAAATAGTTAAACCATGTATGTGGGGCACAGAGCCCTGGGTTGAAGACCAAACTCCATGTCACATTGGCACCTGGCTGGGCTTTATTTTTCTTACCTACAATGCAACATATTGGACTTACAGAACTGCCCAGTCTATCAGGTGCCAATGGGCTTCCATCTTGCATACCTCAATGTTTCTCCTGGGGCTCAGCCTCCTTTGTTGACCTCTGGATGGCCCCTCCTCATGTCAAGCATCAAGAACTCTCCACATTTGTTTCGTTTTGATAAGACGAGTCACTTAGTGGGAATTGAAGTCAGTATGTTGCTTTTCTCTACTATTTGCAATTTCATCTTGACATATAATTGAACGTTAAAGTGCTTTCAGACACCTGGCTACTCAGCCGGTAGAGCAGGAGAGTCTTAGAATGCCTTATCTATGTCCTTAAGAGAATAGTGAAGAAACAAAGAATGACTTAACAATATTAATATTGCTCGAAACTGGTTTTTCAACTCCCAGAGTCATATCTTAGAAATGACATATCTCTAGTTTTGCAATTCCTTCTGTTTCATCTGATTTTCTTCAGTTAAACACTAAATACAATGACTTCTTTTTTATTTTTGAGATGGAGTTTCACTCCTGTCCATGCTAGAGTGCAGTGGCACAATCTTGGCTCACTGCAACCTCTGCCTCCCGGGTTCAAGTGATTCTCTTGCCTCAGCCTCCCGAGTAGCTGGGATTACAGGCACCCCCCTCAACTCACGCCTAGCTAATTTTTTGTATTTTTAGCAGAGACAGGGTTTCACCATGGTGGCCAGGCTGCTCTCGAACTCTTGACCTCAGATGATCCACCTGCCTTGGCCTCCCAAAGTTCTGGGATTACAGGCGTGAGCCACCATGCCCAGCCAATAACTTCTATTATTAAAATTAATATATTAAATGTGCCCTTATTAAAATTATTTTCTATTAATATGTGCATATGAGAGCATCTAGAATGATGTTCAAACAGTAATACTGCATCTCTGTTAAGACTTTGGGTGAAATAAACCTTTATTCTTAAATTCTTATGTAATTACTGATTTTGTTGTTGTTGTTGTTGTTCTGAGTATGAAACATCTTTGTAGAAACAATAAAACCCTGTCTTGTCCTGGCAGTGGTCTAGGTTGAGAATAGGGTGACATTCTCTGTGGCTGACTCTGCAGTAGGCCTGATGGTGAGAGCCTTTCCTATATGATATTTAATTGCCACCACCTTATGAGTTAGATACATTCATGATTCCCACTTTACAGTTGACTTATGTGAGGCTCCGAGAGGTGAGTAATTGTCCCAGGACACCCAGATAGGAAGGAGCAGACCCAATAAGACCCCAGGCCGGGTTAGCTCTTTTTGTCCTGCCATGCTCTGGGCAAACAGGACCCCTGGGGCACCAGTCCCTGAACATTGGTTAAGGAGCCAAGCACCCCAGGCCATGCCAGAGGCCCCTCCAACAAACAGAAGCACTTTGCGGTGGCAAGGAGGTGGCCTGGGGGCTGCAAGGACAGTGTTCTAAGTGGCTTGTCTACGTGGGGCTAAGCTACGAGTCAGCCTGTCCTAATTCTCAGAAGCCACTTTAAAGCTAGCACCTGCTCCGCTCCGGGCTCTGATTACCCCGGCTCAGCATTGCTCAATGACGCTAACCTGATTCCAGTCTCTCTGCAGAGGCATAATCACATTTGTGCAGGGGGAAGGAGGGGCAGGGGATGGTGCGGGCCTAAATTTCAAAGAGCCCGCAGTCTTCCTGCAGTGGCAGAGCCTAGTGTGACCTCCTCTTCTGCATCCTTGTCCCTTTGACCAGCCCGCTCCGCTCACTTAAGTGCCTGGCAGGCATTGCCCTCCGTGGCCTGACCTTATCAAGCTGGCTCATTAGGGAAGCAAATTGTCCTGAGAAACAAGGGGAAACTTTATTATAAGCCCCAAGCTTGTTCATAGAAGGGCAATGATTCAGCTTTTCTGGTTCAAAACCTGCCAAATGTGCCCCTTGCCCTCAGCAGCAGGTCTTCAATTTTAAGGGATCTGCAGCCCCTTTGAGAATATAATGAAGACCACATGGCTGCATCCAGAAGGACGCATATAGTCATTATGCACAAGCCCCGTTATAACCACAAGGGCACAGCTGAGCAGTGAGACAAGGCTCAGGCTCCAACCCCTCTCCTACCTGGGCCTGGACTCTCCAGCTTCACAATCCTTTGGCCGTCAGTTAAAGACAACAAACAAGTTGCATTTCCTGGAATGTCCTGTGCCCTTCCACATCTCTATATGCTGTAGTCCTCTTCCCTTCAACAAGAAAGGCACCATGACCAGGATCACCTGCCTGGATATCCCCTGACACAGCTCCTGTGTTCTCTCTCAGCAACAGGCTTTCCAAATCCCCTCTAGGAAGTTTATTTGCACCCTCTTCCCATTCATATATGCATCGTTCTCATCAAGTGGTACGGAGATGGGAACACACCCGTCTTCCCCACCAAGAAACCACACCACTAGGAAGGGGACCACGGCTCATCACACACCTCCAGGGCTGGTACGGTGCTGGTACAGGAGGCAGGCTACAAGAAAAAAGTGATTCTCCACTCTGATCTGATACCTAGGATTGGCCCACATCTGTGGCTTCTGTCAACAGAATGTTCCAGAATATTGATCTTTAGGGCAAAATTCCAACAGGGGCATGTTAATTTGGTACTTCCATCTTCCTCAAGGAAAATAGAATTTGATTTTGTTCCTCTCAATGAAATGTGTAGTCTTCTCCCCCACGCTTCTGCCTCCGCCACCAGCTCCTTCAAGTGCACAGATAAACCTCTCAGCACGTCTCCCTCGGCCCAGCTCACTCCAGCAACTGCACTATTTACTTTTCTTTCCTTCCCAGGCAAAATTCTTTATAAAGGAATCCATTTCCACATTTTTCATTCGCTCATTAGCCCAATGGATTCTGAATTTCACCGATGGACACTATAGTAAGTAAATAAACTCCTAAGAAAAGCATAAATTACTTCCTCTTAGCAAATGAACAAATGAATGAATGAGTCATCTCTCAGTGCCTGTATTACTTGGCACCTCCAGCAAGTTCACCATTACATTTCTTTCAGAAGAAGTCACTATTTTAACAATATTTTAATGTTTAATCTCTTTTTATAAAGAAACTTTTGGTATAAATTGGAACAATGTTTTTGAAGGAGAATGTGATAAAGTATATCAAGTCTTGGGGGAAAAAACCCATCTCTTTCATTAAGTAATTTCAGTGCTAGAAATTGTTCCCAAGCAATTCTGATAAGTAAAGTTACTTATTTACTTGTCTTAATTATATAAGATACTTATGTATCTTACTTATTTACTTTATTTACATAAGTTATTATAGATAGGTAAATACGTAAATGAATAAAATTCTTAAGTGCACCAATTACTACAAGAAAGAATGTAAGTAGGCCGGGTGCTGTGGATCACACCTGTAATCCCAGCACTTTGGGAGGCTGAGGCAGGCGGATCACTTGAGGTCAGGAGTTCAAGACCAGCCTGACCAACATGATGAAACCCCGTCTCTACTATAAATACAAAAATTGGCCCGGTATGGTGGTGCATGTCTGGAATGCCAGCTACTTGGGAGGCTGAGGCAGGAGAATCACTTGAACCTAAGTGGCAGAGGTTGCAGTGAGCCGAGATCACACCACTGCACTCCAGTCTGGGTGACAGAGTAAGACTCCATCTCAAAAAAAAAAAAAAAAAAAAAAAAAAAAAAAAAAAAAAAAAAAAGAATTAAAGTTAAAAAAAAAAAAAAAAATTAAAAAAAGATACAACAAACGGGGAGTTGGTAAAATTCAAAA
>CAUYLG010077187.1:0-18664 GCA_963573385.1 Cacajao melanocephalus | reverse complement strand
TACACAGTGATGATGATGATGAGGAGGAGGACTACACAGTGATGATGATGATGATGAGGAGGAGGAGGACAACACAGTGATGATGATGAGGAGGAGGAGGGCTACACAGTGATGATGATGAGGAGGAGGAGGACTACACAGTGATGAGGAGGAGGAGGAGGAGGACTACACAGTGATGATCATGATGAGGAGGAGGAGGAGGACTACACAGTGATGATGAGGAGGAGGAGGACTACACAGGGATGATGATGATGATGAGGAGGAGGAGGACTACACAGTGATGATGAGGAGGAGGAGGAGGACTACACAGTGATGATGATGAGGAGGAGGAGGAGGAGGACTACACAGTGATGATGATGAGGAGGAGGACTACACAGTGATGATGATGATGAGGAGGAGGAGGAGGACTACACAGTGATGATCATGAGGAGGAGGAGGACTACACAGTGATGATGATGAGGAGGAGGAGGACTACACAGTGATGATCATGAGGAGGATGAGGACTCCAGGCCCTGTAGGTTGCCCCCAGTGTGGAGCCCAGGCTTTGGGGGGCCTGCGCTGGTCCCACCTCTGAGAGGAAGCGTGGCCTCCCTCTGCCCAGTGGTCACACTGTCTCCACTTGGGCATCACCTCATCCAAAGTTTGCCCAGTGGGCTGCCAGCAGCTTCCACTTTGAGAGGGACAGCCTGGCATGCTTTGATTTCTGCCCTCTGGTCCTTTCCTTTTCTTTGGGAGTCACAGAAGCTGATACGGGGAGACTGTGTACTGGAGAAGACAGGAGGTGGCTGCAAGCCCACAGATGGGGGGTGGGGGAGCTGAGTGGACTCCTCCCCAGCCCTGCTATTTGCACTTCTCTGTCAAGCTCTGCAAAGTGTTGCTTTGCAGTTGTTCTGCACATTGTTGCTGTCTCCAAGCAAGACACATATCCTCACAGAGAGTGAAGACCGTGCTTAGGTTCCTCTGAGATAATCTAGCCTCTACATCCAACAGATCTGGGTTCAGATCTTGGGTCTGTCATTCACTAGCTGAACAGCAGCTCATTGAAGATTTATGTACCTGATCTGTGCAACGAGGTTAAGAAACAGACACTAATCATTATGCTGGGAGAGTGGTGCTGGGCATATGATAGACACACAGGCGTGGTCCTTCCTTCCCCTCATTCTCCCTGGGGAGAAGGGAGAAAGCGCCACGTGCAGAGAGTCTCACCATCTTCTGGAGGGAAAAATAACCACGAGGACTGAGGTCAGAGCTGTCAGGAAAGTGTTGGAGGGTGAGAGCTCCTATGCACGGTCATATTGCACTGCTGGGTTTCCATTTGTTTTTAGAATTTTATTTAGATTGGGGTTTCAGAAGATGTAGGGGGAGGAATGTTTTAAGATCAGAGACAGTGGAGTGCTGACTTTGATCAGCTATCGGAGAGTTATCAGAGGATAAGTCAAAACCGGTAAGTGATAAATCAGCAGCTGGAAGGCAAGATAACCCCAGTGTAAAGAAGTCAGGGGTGAGGGGCAGGGTGAAAAATCTGTTGTGATTATTTCTAGCTTTCTAGATAAGTGGTTATCAAATTTGGACAACTATTTATTGAAACTAGACTGGAGCATAAGAGAAAATCTCTCTTCTGGGGAGATTTTCTCCCTCCCATTGTTTCTAAGGTTGAAACAAAGATTTTGTGACATAAACTGTGCAATGAGAGAGCAGGACTGTCCTCTAAGAGCCAGGGTTGAGAGTTCAATGAAACATGGGTCCAGGAGTGCAAGTGGTCAAGACTGGGGTCAGTAGAGA
This sequence comes from Cacajao melanocephalus, assembly GCA_963573385.1. Lineage (NCBI taxonomy): Eukaryota > Metazoa > Chordata > Mammalia > Primates > Pitheciidae > Cacajao > Cacajao melanocephalus. The sequence continues at coordinate 16,882 of CAUYLG010077187.1, read as the reverse complement.
TAGAGAGCTTAATGGAGACCAGAGCTCCAGGGCCAGGTGGGGTCAAGGGCAAATCTGGAGGACAGAGGTGTGACAAGGGCTGATATGATGGAAGTGTGACCACCAGGTGGGTTTCTGCCACAGCTCCTTCACTCCCTAGTTTCATTGGTCTGCCCCAGCCTTTTATTCTCCAGTCTAAGGTCTACAAATCAGAGTTCATGAAAGCTTAAAGCAGAGCCAGGGAGCCTACATCTAGGTCAATCTTTGCCACTAACTCATTGATACATGGTGGGTAAGTCACTTAACTTTCTGCGATTTTCTATGTTTATATTAAATCATGGATTATCTACACATTTCTGTAATCATGACTTTCCAATGAGAGAGAACTTCACAGAAAAGTTCCCACCCAATATAGAAATGTAAGACACTATGAAATTTCTCTTGGGTAAAATATGGGAAAGTTAAAGATAAAACATTTTCTGTTCATACTACTGTTATGCTGTGGACAGAGTAGGCAATGAATGCATTGGCTAATGAATTCAGGCAAGCTTTGGCTTGAACAAAACTTTACATTGTTTTCCCTCTAAAGATTGTGTATGTCACTTAAGCAAAGAGAGTGCTATGAGTTTACACTTTAATACATCCTTTCTGCATTACACAGAGCAATGATACATAACACACAAAGAAGAGGAAGCTAGAAGGAAATAGTCTGGCTGAAAAGCACGGCAGATATCTTTTGAATCAGCAATGGAACTGGCAGTCTTGTGGTGAGTTGGCCTGCTGAGTCCAGGTGCAGGAGCCAGTGAAGGCCAGGAGCCCACCTCCTGCAGGCAATGGAGGAGAATGTGCCTCCTGCTGGACTGAGCTGGGGCTGGAAGCACCAGCCAAGCCTACTGCATGGAGTCAGGGAAGGGCATGAGGCCCCTCAGCTCAATAAGGGAGGCTGGAAATAAGAAGTGCTGTTGACCCAGGTATGTCTGTTTCAAAAGTATGTGTCTAAGGAAGTGAAATGGTGACTATACAGCCTCATACTTGGGAACTGAGCCAAGCTCCTTATTGGCTATAACTGATACCTCCCATGTAGAAGTGATGAATAAAAGCCCCCAAACACCATTAGAAAACTTGGCTACACAATATGAGACTGGGGATCTGGGCAGAAGCAACTGTATTATTGCCATACAAAGAGGGGTGCTGGAGAGAGAGAAAAAGAAGGAGAGAGAGAGAGAGAGAGAGAGAGAGAGGAAGAGCATGAGAGAGATAATCTTCAACTCAAAATAAATCTGTAGGTTAAATTTTCAATCTCACGTATAAACATAGATGCATAAATCAAGTACAAAATGTTAATAAAATAAATGTAGCCATTTATAAAAGTAATAATACCGCAATGCTAAGTAGAGCTTATTTTTGGGAGACAAGCAAAGTTCAGGGTAAGAAAGTCTATTCCTGTGAAATGATTACAGAGAAAAGGGGAAAATATGACCATGCCATTAAATGCAGAAAAGCATTTATTACAATTCAACATTAACACATTATAAAAAGTTTTTAGCAAACCAAGAATAGAAGGAATTTTCCTAACCTGAAATCTAGAACAAACATTAAACTTACTGAGAATATCCCCACCAAATACCCTCAATAAAGCCACCCAAAAAAGACACTGACATTTCTAGCCAATGCAATAAGATAAGAAAAAGAAAGTAAAGGTATACCTTATTCATGGATAAACAAGCACAATGTTATGTCAATTTGTTTTGAATTAATTTATAAATTCAATGTAATTTCTGTCAAAATAGATACAAAGACTATAACACAAACATGGACTGAAGCATTCTTATTTATTTATTTATTTATTTATTTTTATTTGAAAAAAAGAGACGGGGTCTCACTATGTTGTCCAGGCTGGAGTGCAGTGGCCATTCACAGGCGCAATCCCACTACTGATCAGCACGGGATCTTCTTTCTTATCTATTACAGGGATGAACACCTTCCTTATCTAGAGTCATTCTTCACGTTAGCAGAGGCAAGGGGTCTAATCATCTCTCATCTACTCATGGACTTTAATCCTGCAATCATTCTTTTTTTTAAAAAAATCTTCATTATCAAATTCTCTCTTTTGATTGGCTTTTTCTTATCAGCATACAAACATTATAGGTGGACAAATTCTACGGACATTAAGACATGATAAAGTTACAATAAATAAATCAATGTGTTTTTGGCACACGGATAAACAGTAGATTGATGAAGCAGAATTAAGTCTAGAAAGGGGCCGATGACTTTCCCACTGCAGTTTACAAAAAAAGCCAATACAAATCCATCTTCTTTAATTATACTCATGTTCTGGGTGACCTCATCTCGTCCTATGGCTTTAGTTCTCACCTATGTGCTGAAGACAACCACATTTATATCCACAACTCAAATTCCCTAGCTCCTGGAACGCATTCACAACTGCCTGCAAGACTCTCCATGTCTAACAAGTGTGTAAAGTTTATATTTTTGAAATGGAACTCTTGTCTTCACTTTCTACTCCTGCCCTTGAACCTGCTTCTGCAGGACTTCTATTTCAATAAAAGGACACCACTATTTTACATAACTGCTCCAATGAAAAAAACCTTCTCCCTTTCCCTCCATCTATATACACATTCATCAGCTTACCCTTCAAAAATCAAAGTTATATCTAAAATCCAATCACTCCTTCCTAGGGAACTACATACATTGCACATGCATCTAAGCCTCCACCATCATCTGTTGTCTAAACTGTGTAAATAGCTTTCTTATCGGCCTCCCTGATTTCACTCTTGATGTATTTTCATCACACTTAAATACATCCCGAACTTTTTAGCTTGGGCTCTAGATGTTACCTTTCTGATCCTGTCTTCTACCCTTCTCCTACATTATTTATTTCCCAGCACTCTGCCTTCTCAAGCGTGCCTCAAACACACAGAATTTCTGCTTCTTGACCATGCACTAGGTGTTTTCTCTGCCTGGAAAATCCTCCAAGTGCATTATAATCTGTGCTTCATGAGGACAAGGCTGTTTTCTGCCTTTGTGTCATATCAGCAGCATTTAGAACAGCACCTGGCATACTAGAGGCATCTGATAGATCCAATGAATAAGTGAATATATGAAAGAGTAACCATGAAGAACTAGCGGGGAAGTGGGAAAAAAGATGGAGTCGCCAATCAATAGAGCTGGGACAATTTGCTTTCCAAATGAAAAACAATAAAATACATACCTACCTCACATTGACTAGGAAAGCTTCCAGGAGCACTTAAGTTCTCATTATGGAAAGGAAAACTTTAAAACATTAAAAAGAAAATATACATTTTAAACAAAGATCTCTGGTAGGACAAGACTTTGTGAATAAAACACTAGAACAGAAATCAAGAAGGGTAAAGGCAGCTTCAGCACAGGCAGGTGAAGCTTGGCCTCCCTGCTTCTGGAGAGGCTGCGGGTGAGATGTGTGTGGTTGGTGACAGTCAGTGATTATGGTTCCAGCTCTCTGATATCATGAAGGACCTTGAAAATGAGCATGTGGATATGCCTGCCCAAATCCTGGAGTTCTCAAATGAGAAGACTTTTGAGAGGAAGGGGATTTAGGACAAATTTAAAACTCTACTTTATAAGAGGTAATGCATACATCCCTCCAAAGTGGTTAAACATTTGTAAGAATTTTCAGGAATAGGTAACTTTCATGTGTGGAGAACACCTCCAAAATGATGTCTCTCTGCATCCCCTGAGCTCTGTTAACAGCATCCCAGGGTAAATGTGCCCCCACTGTCACCCTCACCTGCCACCTGCCACCTGCCAAGTGGTGAGCAGGGCGATGTAGGCTGAAGATGGCGGTGGGTCTTGGCTCTGCCATGTGACGTCCACACACTCTATTCACTAAATGCAGACGACAATAGAACCTGTCCCTCTGGGCCTTTAGGGTCTCCAATAAGTTAACAAGAGTGAAGTCCAAGCATCACAGAAAATAACAGTTTATTGGTGCCTGGATAAGAATAAGGTCTCAGTATGAACAACCTGTCTTATTTGACAGAGGTTGACAAACCTCTTGGGAGAGGACCTAATGGTAAATTCAGAAAGCTCAGTGGAGACCGTCTGTAGGCATCAAGGGCTGCTCAGCTTCATCCAATAGGTCTGGAAATGATGAAAAGGCAGACTCAAGGGTGCTCTGAGGCTATGTGGCCAACAGATCCACAAGGCTGTTCACTCCCTGGCTGACTGCATCTAGAAGAGGCAGGTGGGGCAATGGAAAAAAGAGGGGTTTCTGCTCAGCCTCCCTGGCCTGAAACACAGCAGGGTTATTCTTAGCTGCAGCCTTTTACCATCAGGGTTGAAATTCTACAAGCCTCTGCTATCTCCCATCCATCCGTCATTGTTTCCTATTTGCAGGGCAATCTTGTGCTCCAAGCTACAATGAAACAGAGCTTCTTGCTGGGATGCATTACAGTAATGCTTTGTAAGTGAGCTTGTGGGGTTGCAGGACCTTACGATCTTGCCTCAGAACTTAGAAGCAGCATCATCACATCTAAGCACAGCTCTTTGGAGCACAGAGGTTTGAAAAGAGCACCTCATTCTTGGCTCCTGAGGAAATGGCATTTGTTTGTGTCTGTAAGAAAACTGCTCAGGGCAGGATTTACAGGTATTTATATTAACACTGTCTCACGCACACATGCATGGCCATGCATACCCTCACACACACACTCACACACAAGCTCACACATGCACAGTCACTTGCACACACAGCTGCACATGTATTCTCACACACTCACATATGCACACAACTCACACTCACCAAGGAAAGACCAGTGTAGCCCAGGCAAGAAACTGATTGCACCAATTGCTCACAGCCTGTGTGCCTCTTTCTGCTCCTCTTCCTCTGTCCTTTTTCAAGACCCCTCTGAGACGTAAGAGAAAAAGCTGTGAAGGAGGGAGGGTGCCATCTCCCTGATCTAGGCTCTGGATTCCCCCCTGAACAGCACAGAAGGAAAGATGCTGTGTTGTTCATGCATTATTGAGGGACAAGAGGGTCAGAAAAGGGACTCATTCCTGGAGACTTGGGATAAAGGAACATCCGTCATGCATGTGTCCTCTACCCGGAGCTCAGTGCCCTGGCAGCTGCCCCTGCCATGGGGAGGGGCCGTCACAGGGGCTTGATCCTCTCTGTCCTCTTCTTGATGATGTCAGAGGAGCCGGATGGACAGAAGTGCTCGGGAAGAGAGTGAGGCTCAGGAGTTTAGCACCCGCTCTGGTCTCTGTTGTTCTGTGTTCAGGTCTCACAGCCTCCCCAAGAGACAGGTCCCAAAGTGGAGGCTCATTACACCTTGAGCAACTTTTCTAAGGCCGCACGGTACATTCATGATGTGTATTAAGACTATACTTGGCATGTAAGTTAGCAATTTACAAAATGAAAAATGCAATAAGCTATTGGAAAGTAAGAAAATGCTCAACCTCATTAGTAAACAAACATCAATCAAAGGAACAAAGATCATTTTTGCCCATTAAACCAGCAGAGATTTTTTAACGCTAACACATTATTTTAATAAGGGTATATTAGTAGGGAAGAGTTCACCCCTTCGGGGTTCAGTTTGTATATTTATTTCAAAATGTTAACATATTTATTACAATGTGTAATCTTTATTTAAATTACTTATTTTAAAAATACTTATGTCTTTTGATCTGGTTAACCCTGACTCCAGAAGGCATACTAAGGCTCTGTTCAATTTGCCTCCTTCCACCTGGGAGGCCTCGGGTTGCGCCTGTCCTCATCCAGGGGAACCTCTGGGAAGGCTGGAGGGAAGCGGCTGTCTGATTGAGTTGTTCTGCGGGCTCTGGGACTGGCCACTTCCTTTACGTGGGTCTTGGTGTTCTCATCTGTAAGTGAGAGGCTCGGCTAAGACTGGCCCTAAAGCCCCAGCTCTGGTTTCTAGAAGAATTCTGAGATTCCGTGGCAGCACCTGGTTCCAAGGAAAGCCTCACTAAATATACCCAAGTCTGTGTTAAGAGAATACTTCACCAACCCTTTTCAGAAGAAAAGTAGAATGCAGTGATGAACAATGACAGGAAGAGGTTTTTTGATGCCCATATTCCGCATGACCTATAAGTATGAACATTACCCCTTTTTGTCAGCCACATTGGAAAAAATAAATTACCACCAGTCAATCTCTTACAATCATAAGAGCAAGGTATGGCTTAATTGCTTCAGTTAAGTGTTACGGCTTCGCCAGTGCTCATAAATGCCATTACACATCAGGCGACTGAAACAGACTTGTTGATTTATTAAATGATGATGGGCAGGAGGCAGGGGCAGTTTCTTTTGAGTTAATACATAGAGTTAAGACACCTCAGTGGTTCAGTCTGATATTAGGAGTGGCTTTTTCAAATAAGGTTAAATGCAAAAGACAATAGAAAGTTCTCAAGACGATGGTGGTGGAATTAGGGTGCAAGGGGTTCTGGTCGTTCTAACCTAAGATGTATGTAATAATGATCCTATGTTCAAGGTATATGTTGATAAGTTTTACCTGTTTTCCTTTCCCCCCTAGTTACGCATGGAAGCGTTTTACATACTTCTTTCTTATGATCATGAGCTCCTAGTCCAAAACATTCCCCAGGTAGCTGGATAATTTGCAAAAGATGATACATGTATCCACTCAACACATATTTGCAAAGAACCTACTGTGTGCCAGATACTCGTCTACACTCGGAGATTCATCAGTAAAAAAAAATCCCTTCCTCATGGAGCTTGCATGTCAGAGGGCAGTAAGCTCCAGGTTCTGCTACGGAAGTAGCTGCGGTATTTCCCAGGCTGTGAGCACGCCCCTCCTGTTACCACGCTGCCGTTCTTGTCCATCTTCCTGGGATGTAAGGGCCGTGTTTTGCGTTTCATGTTGGTATCCAGCACCCAGCACAGTCCTGGGCACACCGCAGGTGTTTTAGAGAGACGTGTGGGATCAGAGAAAATGCAAAGGCCAGGTGAGGCCCGACATCAGGTGAAGCAGTTTAGCTCAGAAGATAGTGCTCACCTCTCCCTGGATCACCTCAGCATCCCAACTGAGCCTGGGGTGCTGGAAGGTGCCATTTTACTGCTCAGAGCTTGTTGGAGCAGGTGTGGTCTTCATGGAGCTTGAGAACTGGGTGCTGCTAGCATTTGCTTCCATGCAGGGCTGCTTCTGCAGGAACAAAGGTGATAAAACCGTCAGAAGATGGTGTAAGCATAGTACTTCTCAGGCAGGAGAATAGGGTCTGGAGGCAGGGAACTCAAGGCTGTTTCACGCCGATTTCCTAGAACTAAACTGAAAGGAAAAGCAGCCTAACTTTCCATGCTCAGCAACAAAAGGACCAGAGGCTACTCCCTTTGACCTTTTCTGTGCCGCTAATGGGAAACTGGCTGTCCGCAACAAATCAGACTGATGGCTGGTCCAGCCTTTGTTTGCAACTTTGTAGCTTCACTCTAGCCTCTGAATGGTTGCTGTCCAGAGCCAGTCAGGCTGACCATAGGCTATCACTTCATTTACACGAGGTGAGCAGGGTGCGGCCCACGGGAAAATTCTAGTGGGTATTTGGGCCCAAGAAGATTCTGTACCTGGGCTCTGGAGCTGCTGCACTGAGTGTGCTTTTGTTTTCAACAAATCCCTGCTTTCATTCTTTTGTTGCTTCATTTTTAATTTGCTTTGCTGGGTGTTTTGTCCTAGTTTTTTTTTTAAATGGAGTATCGCTCAGACTCGAGTGCAGTGCAGCGATCTGGGTTCACTGCAACCTCCGTCTCCCAGGTTCAAGCTATTCAACTGTCTCAGTCTCTCGAGTAGCTGGGACTACAGGCATCAGCCAACACACCCAGCTAATTAATTTTTGTATTTTTAGTAGAGATGAGGTTTCACCGTGTTGGCCAGGGTGGTCTTGAACTCCTAACCTCAGGTGATCTGCCTGCCTCCGTCTCCCCAAGTGCTGGGATTACAGGTGTGAGCTACTGTGCCCAGCCTTGTCCAATTCTTTATTCAAAATGCCAAAAGCCTGGAGAACTGCAGTCACGACCCTCTACGGTGACACTTCGGCCTTGACGCTTTCCAGGGGGAGTGGCAGCTGTGATGGCTGGCTTCCTTGGCCGTGGTTGTTAGGGGTGTAAGAACCGTGCCCTGGGTTCTGATGTCGGTGTCAACAATTTTTATTCTGTGTTATTCAGAAGGTGTGTCCTCTGATTCTCTTCCATGCTCTCGTCCCTTTGGTCACCCGGGAGCCTCAGTGGGGACTTTTCCCTGTGCCTTTCAGTTCTACCACTGCACTAGGCATTAAGACAAGGCCATTCACTGTGGACATTCTGAGGACATTTTCACAAGGCTTTCCCCCACACACGGCTTTGTTCAATCCTCACAGCCCTGAGAGGTGGATTATCATTATTAACCTCATCATAAGATGCAGACATGTAAGTTCCGGCATCTGAGGCCCTGGTCTAAGATGATGTCGTTTCGGTTCCCCATATCCTTCGTGAAACCAGGACTCCAAGGACATCTTTCCCTAAAGCCCTTGCACTTCCCTACTCTACCCGGCTACCCTGGATAAACATCCCTCTGTTCTTCAGCATCAGCTAACACACAGCAAGAACGCTAGTCGCCAAGATGATTTCAAACTCATGATTCTGATAGAAATGTTCTTCTGCTAACATGGGCAACTGTGACCTTCCTGAAAAGGTTTGTCCAAATTGCATAGTTTCCTGCAAAGCCCCTGTTAGCTGGGAATGCTGTGTTGAAGTTGGAGGCGAATCTTGGTGCTGTAGGAAGGATGCTGAGCAGGACGAGGAAAGGGGTGGTTTTGGGGCATCTCAGTGCTGGGTGCCACTTGGCAGAGCTGGGGGTGGGGGGCAGAGCTGTTCGTTGTGTAGAACTTGGTGGGTCCAGTCACCCCGTTGGTCCTTCATAAGGACTTGGTCTTTCCAAAAATTCTGTATTCTAGTGATTTTATCTTCTTTCTCTTTCTTTCTTTCCTTCCTTCTTTCTTTTCCTCTCTCTTCTTTCTTTCTTTCTTTCTTTCTTTCTTTCTTTCTTTCTTTCTTTCTTTCTCTTTCTTTCTTTCTTTCTTTCTTTCTTTCTTTCTTTCTTTCTTTCTCTTTCTTTCTCTCTCTCTCTCTTTCTTTCCCTCCCTCCCTCCCTCCCTCCCTTCGTTCCTTCTTTCCTTCCTTTTTTTGATGGAGTCTTGCTCTGTCTCCCAGGCTAGAGTGCAGTGGTGCCATCTCTGCTCACTGCAACCTTTGCCTCCCGGGTTCAAGCAATTCTCCTGCATCAGCTTTCTGAGCAGCTGGGACTACAGGCACATGCCACCACACACAGTTAATTTGTTTTGTTTTTGTTTTAGTAGAGACAAGGTTTCACCATGTTGGCCAGGCTGGTCTTGAACTCTTGACCTCAAGTGATCTGTCCACCTCAGCCTCCAAAAGTGCTGGGATTACAGGCATGAGCCACCACACCTGGCATCTGGTCAAATTTCTGAGGGCATGAGCACTGTGTTATTTTTTGTTCTCGTCTCTTCTGTAGAACCAGCTAGTTCAAGTACAGCGCGTAAGCTCGCACTACTGCTGGTGACGTCAGCAATGTTCCTCCTTTGTGAGAGGAGCTGGTTTCCTTCTTTTATCTGAGTAAAGTTGCCCAGAGATTGTTTGAAAAGTATCCACATCATGTTTCTCAGGTCATCTACAAAACTATTTTTCAAAGATTCAAAGGAGGATTCAGGAATCACTAAAGGAAAAAAATAGGGGCTTTTCCCCCGTCTTCTATGATCCAACTTTCTCAAGCACTCAAGAGCTCCTTAGTGACATTTTTGGTAACTCACTGAAACAGAGGAGACGAAGGGAATTCCCAGCTAAGGCTGATGTTTCTTGACTCTTGGCATTGTATTGCCTTAGACATTTCTTTTTCAAGACAGTGGGTTGCTCAGCTTCAGCCTGGACTTGGCATTTCCTGACTTTTGACATGGGGCCTTTTACAGTATTTAAATAAAGGGTGTGAGGGGTCAGCTGGGACGTGGGGAAGGGGTGTTGTTGGCATATAACACCGGATAAGGGATTAGGAGATGCTGATGTGAAGCTGAGCTTCAGTATCAGGCCTGTGCAATTGTTTTTCATTACATGACAACAATGTTACTTCTTCCTTAGAAAATGAAAAAAGTCAGACATGTTACCTGCTCCAGCTTGAGGCATCAACTCAGCTACTTCCTCTTAAACAGAAGCCTTCACTAAGCGCCTGTTAGCCACCAAACTGCTAGGCTGCGGGGTATCAGGGAGTCATACTTGACATTGCTGAAAAAATGCACACCGACAGGATGGCACAAGGTGAAAATTATTGTGTCTTTTCTCACCTTAGCTCTGCAGAAGGGCTCTAAGATTTTCATAAAATGTCCTATCCTCTAACAAAAATAAAGTTCACCACTGCTTGTTAGTATCTTTCCTTGATTTAGTCAGTAAGGAAATGAAGAGCTTGTTTTTCATAGCTTGCTTTCTAAATTTTCTGTGAGTAGGAATTTAATCATCATGTTCTTGAACAGTCTAGACTTAAAACATCATTATCAGCCTAGGTATCTAACTTTCTCATGGCAAGAATGGGTCTTTCTGTGTACAATTCTTCATTTAAGGGAGCAGCGGGGGTTTCCTGGGCCAGCCTGGAACCAGGGGGGACGTGGCTCACTGGAGAATACTGCTGTCCAGCTGCACTCACCAGACTATGCTTCTTCCTCACAAGCCTCTCTCCAAACCAGCTTTGTGGAGCAGCCTGGGGTGCGCTGTGGGGCTGGTCATCCTCCATCATCCCAGGGGGGCCAGTACTTCATCTTGTTGGAAGACTCTAGCTTTCTGTCTGGCATGAAGTCTGCCCTATGATGGGCTGGGGGGCCACTGACCCCGTGAGCAACTGTGGGTTCAAGATGGAGAAGTAGGCTGGGAGGGAGGAGGAGTCCTGCTGCCCACGGGACACCTGCCCAGTCTGTGGGTATGTTCCGAACCCCTGACTCAGAACTGGCCTGGCTGAAGATCATGATTCCCCATCAGCTCCGTGGAGCTGCCCCGGTCATGGTCCTGACAGTTCTCATTTTGAGTTATTCAACAAGAAGTTATTTAACACCTGGTATATGCCATTGATGTATTCAACAATTGTTTAGTGGGTATTTACTGCATTCCGGGAACTCAGCTCAGCACTGGAGATACAAGGAGAGATAAGATGTATTCCCTGAGAGCCGCGTGTCTAGTGCGGGAGACAGATGTGTGTAGCTGAGTGCCGCAAGGTGTGCAAGGCGAGGGCTGGCAGACCCCGTGGCTACAGGCGGCTGCTGGATCGTGTGCAAGGTTAGAAGTGCATGCACATTGGATTCACCTGAGCACGTCTGGAAGCAGCGTTCATTTCTTACAGCTCTTTGGATGCACCTAACACCAGTGTCTTAACACATTCAGAGTTCCTGTAGAATAGGACAGCTTCAAAAACCTTTTAATTATTTGGAAAAGAATCTATGCTTATAATTAAACATTTAAAAAAATACAGCAACATTTTTAAATGAGAAAAAGAAATAAAACAAGGATCATAGCAATGACTCCTCCGATATATGAATGTATTCCCCTCCATCTTTCCCATACCTATTTTTAAAAGGTCAAGCTTATAGCCTATTAAAATTTAATATTCTTCCTTTGTAATTTTTACTTTCGGTATTGTCATATAATTTTCCTCTATTCTTAGATTCTTTGTAAGCAGGATTTTAAACTGGTTGAATAATATTTCATGATCTGGATACGCTTTTTAGATTTAACATGTTTGCTGTGACAAACGAGGTTTTCATACCTGTCTTTGTTAACAAAATACTGTGTTTTTATTAGCAATTTTTCATTGGTTCATTCAGAAAGATTACTCTCAGTAGAGCTAGTGTACCAAAGTGCATGGGTGTTGTTTGAAGGTCTATGATTAATGTGAGTCCATTATTTTGCAGAAAGGTTAAATGAATTTATGTTCCTGCCAGCACACCTCACCAGCCCTTTGCAGGACTGTTTACACACCCTGACATGCCCTGGCTAATTTGATAGGCAAAAACACCACCTTGCTATTTTAACTATACTTCTTTTATACTAATGCACTTACTTTTTTATTAGCAATTTTTATTTCCTTTCTGTCCATTTAGTTGCTTTTTCTATTTTTCTGTCTGCATCTTAGTGGTTATTTCTGTAACTTTTGTAGTTTGGCATATCACCTTTCTTTATTACATGTATTACAAACACTTCTCAAGATTCCTATTTATTTTTTTAAAATGTTACCTTTTGATGATGTACAAAATTTTATGTTGAATCTATAATGTTTCCCCTTCAATTCTAAGAAGCGTAACTTATGATATAAAATAACTCAGATACAGTAATTCCAGATTTTCTGTTACTATTTCGGAGTTACATGAAGCTGACCTTCATTGAACACACAGGGTCATGGTATTCGATGAATGGGACCCAGTTTTGCCCATTTGGACGTAACATGGTGGGCTCCAAAGTAGTAGCAACAAAAAGCTTCTCCAAGTAAAGTGGAAGATCTGTGAGGGTGAACATTTCATTTCTATTTGATTTGGTAGTCAAGTAGTTTCTTTCTCTTGATCCCCTCCCCCCCCAGCAAAAATTCGACTAATACAGCAACCTGGATTTATAGCTGCGTTACAGCCACTTTCTTCAGCCTATTCTCAAAGAAATGCCAGATAAGAGGGTGGGGGAATAGAGACAAGGAACTGCCTCCAAATGTCAAGGGAAGGCCTGTGTTTTTCTTGGATGGAAAAGCTGCATGATTTAAGTTTCAAGGACATCTTTGCTTTGCCCCCTGTCTCCACTTTGTGTGTGTGTGTATATTTCATTTAAAAGCAAGCTTTTAAAGAGTCAGGCTTCCAAGACGCCATCTTCAAATATTCATTCACATCTTATTTGTTCGGAATTTTGAGGCAGTTTGGTCTCAGGAGGTTCAGAAGGAGTTCTGACTCTTCTAGTTGTAAGTAAGCAGCAGTTTGTCCTGGATGACAATCATGGACAGGACTCTTAAGGTCCGTGTCGTGGGGAAGGCGATGTGCTAATTTCTCCACGTGAATACTCATTGAGTACTCACGAGAAAATCCTCTAAAGTAGGATTTGTGAGTACCCCATTTTGCTGATCTCAGGCAGAGTGGGGGCGCCAGGGTTGGAATAGGGGGGTCTGACGGCAGAGGCCCCGTGGGTCATTCCCATGTGAATGCCTTTGCCATCACAGAGCATGGCCCATGGCTAGCGGGTGGGTGTGGCCTAGGAAAATTCTACCTACACACGCTGGGAGGAAAAGTGTGCTGGTCAACCAGGATTCTGTAGAGGATGTTTGCTGGTGAACCCGTCTCTCTTGATTTCGGGAACAGAAATGACATGCAGGGTGGATTCATTGAGGATACCTGAGAATCCCGCCAGGTCTTCAGGGAACACTGAAAACATGGTTTTATTGTTCTGCTGAGGTCAGAGCTAGGAGTGTTTTGTTTTCAGATAAATCTGGAACCTAAGCCCATTCTGTGAGGAGTTGCCACTTAGTCCTACAAATTGAATGCAGAAAATTCTGATTATTTGATGCCTCCCATTTGGGATATCCAAAACCAATTGGGGTTTACCTGGATTATTGCATGAAACAAAAACATTCCATGATGGCCAAGTGTGGAGCTGGGAGGAACGGGAAGAAGGAGCTGGTGATGGCTTTGTGACTCTTTCCCCGAATAACATGCCCACGAATCAGAGGCTCTGGGAGAAGGCTGGTGGTGACTCAAGGCCGGGTATCCCGCGAGCCCTGCCTGTCCCTCTGTGCAGGACTCGACTCGACATGGAATCCAGGGAACTGCTCTGGCAACACCAGGCCAGGGCTCTTATTTGTTTTCATATTTGAGGGTGGATCTAAGCACGGCAACATCCTCAAAACACGGTTTTAACACAGGTGCTGGTGCCACGCGTTGGAGGGCTTGTGCCTGCCAGCAGTGGAAAAGTACCGCCCTGAGTCACCACGGTGCTGAAGGTCCCGGGCCTCCTTACGCAAGCCCTGGACCCGGCGCCCATGAACTCTCTACCCTGGGCTGCTGCGATTGTTCTTTCTTTGGTTTCCCGGTGAGCCCCAGTGACAAACCACCGGAACCCGGAGTGACTCATAGACAGTGGAGTGTCAGAGCCAAAAGGAGCTGTGAGCTTCCAACTCGACCCACGGCTCTGCCAGGAGAGGCAGCTGTGTCCAGAGGGCAGGGAGACCTGCCTAGTGACCCGGCTGGTTGGCGACGCAGCCAGGCCTAGGAATGGAATCTTCTGGTGACAGTTTAGTGCGCTTGATCATGAGGAAAGCACTCAGACCCCACATCTCAGGGTGGTCCAACTGTCTGGGACTCCGGGCCCCTACTCACCTCCTCTGCCTGTCTTGGTGACACCAGGTGGTTCCTTTGCCTGGGACTCCCACACCTCCATTCTCTTGAGTGCTTGGGGCTATGACCTGGGAGGGTCCTAAGAACTCAAGACTACTGGATGGAGAGGGGAGTGAAGGCACCAGCAGAGGCCTGCATGTGCCTGGCAGGTGGGTTCCCCTTTCACTGCCTCAAGCAATGGGGTGGGGGCTTCTGCGTCTTCAAGGACGAGAATCCCCGCAGATGTCCCCTTGGGTCTGATGGCTTCAGACCACGGAGGCCTGCATTCCTTTTCTGAAATAGGCGAAGGTGTGGGTGTGCTCATGTTGTCTTTCCTGAGTGAGCCCCCAAGCCCATCAGCTGAGCCTTCAGCTCTGCTAATGGTGACTGCCCTGGGCCAGGTGTGGGGGCTTAGTGAGGAAGCAGCCCAGGAGGAGAGAAACACGGTGGGGAGGGGGCCCTGGACCACATCTGCAACAGACCAGGAAGGGCTCAGCCAATAAATGCACCTGGTTTGGGTTTCTGAAAGAAAACCTGGCTCATCATGTGTTAAATATAAAGTGGGTGCAGGGGGAGCCCGGCGGGGGAGGGAGACAGTGGGGACGTGGCCGCTGTGGCCCGGCAAGAAGCAAGGACATGGCTAGGGCTTGAATGGCATGGTGCAGAGACAAGGATTTGCTGCAGATATGGCTTGCGGGGAGTGGGACAGGGCTTGATGTGAGGGCACATGAGAGAGTGGCGAGAGGACATCTTGTCCCGGCACAAGCTGCTTGGGGTGAGCAGGCGTCTCCTGGTGCGGAAGGCAGGGGAGAGAGAGCCTTGCCAGGTGTGGGTGCATAGAGCGGGTGGGATCCATCTCAGGTACATTGAGTGGATGAGTCTAAAGGGTAATTGGTAGGAGATATTCAACAGGAAGGTACCTGGGAATACAAAGGGGGGCCCGGGGGAAAGATTTGGGTTGAAAATAAGTTTAGGGCCGGGCGCAGTGGCTCACGCCTAATCCCAGCACTTTGGGAGGCTGAGGTGGGTGGATCACCTAAGGTCAGGAGTTCAGGACCAGCCTCCCCAACATGGTGAAACCCTGTCTCTACTAAAAATACAAAAATTAGCTGGGTGTGGTGGCGTGCACCTGTAGTCCCAGCTACTCGGGAGGCTGAGGCAGTAAAATTGTTTGAACCCTGGAGGCGGAGGTTGCAGTGAGCTGAGATCGTGCCACTGCACTCCAGCCTGGTGCCTGGCGACAGAGTGAGACTCTTGTCTCAAAAAAAAAAAAAAAACCTGAACAATAGGGCTGGGGGTGGTGGCTCACACTGTAATCCCAGCACTTTGGGAAGCCGAGGTGGGAGGATCACAAGGTCAGGAGCTCGAGACCAGAATGGCTAACATAGCGAAACCCTGTCTCTACTAAAAATACAAAAATTAGTCGGTGTGGTGGCATGCGCCTGTAGTCTCAGCTACTCAGGAGGCTGAGGCAGGTGAATCGCTTGAATCTGGGAGTAGGAGGTTGCAGTGAGCTGAGACCACGCCGTTACACTCCAGCCTGGATGACACAGTGAGACTCCATTAGAAAAAACAGAAAAAAACAAAAACAAAAACCGAACAATAAAGTTGAATAACTTGATTTAGAAATGAAAAAATAATTGAACAAAATTTTCATCAAAACAGATACCCAAATGGGAAAAAGCATTTGAAAATAGAAATTAATAATTTATAGAGAAACACAAAAATAAAACTGAAAAACAATTCTCCTCACACCCATTACAATGGCCACTGTAAATTTATGTAAAACACCAAATCTGTTGATAATAAAATGAAAATAAAACCCATGTTGATTGTTGGTAGAAAACAAACATACAGACATTATTTGAAAATGTTAGAAATGTTTCTCAAATATTTAAAAATGAAATTATCATCAAATATAGCAATATTTTTTTATGAATCTATATCCAAAATATGCAACACGGGACCTATACAGCATATGAACATTTATATTCATTGTACCAGTATTCACAAAACCCAAAAGGCTGAAGAAACTCAGATGTTCCTTGATTTATAAACACATCAAAAGATGTAACATATACACACGATGTAATATTATTCAGTCTTAAAAAGAAAATCTTGTCACTTTTTTTTTTTTTGAGACGGAGTCTTGCTCTGTCACCCAGGCTGGAGTACGGTGGGGCAATTTTGGCTAACAGCAAACTTCGACTCCCAGGTTTAAGTAATTCTTCTGCCTCAGCCTCCTTTGTATGTGGGTTTACAGGCATGAGCCCCCACGGCTGGCTTTTTTTTTTTTTTTTTTTTTTTTTTGTATTTTTAGTAGTGAGCGGGTTTCACCATGTTGGTCAGGCTGGTCTCAAACTCCTGACTTCATGATCTGCCCACATTGGTCTCCCAAAATGCTGAGATTACAGACCTGGGCCACCATGCCCGGCCCACTCTTTTTGTTTTGTTTTTTGAGGCAGAGCCTCACTCTGTCGCCCAGCCTCACATGCAGAGGCAAGATCTCAGCTCA